>CM055898.1:36083454-36214692 GCA_029582155.1 Panopea generosa | reverse complement strand
GAGGAAACTGCAACTAGCCGATTTCAACGCACACAATACCATAGCACTCGACATCAACTCATCCAGGCTCACGATAAATACGGGGATGTACTTAAACCAACCCTCAATCTCCAAAAACTCATTAAGAGCTTAGTTTATTTGTTGTTTTTCTTGCCGACATAAAGAAGTTTACACATAAATGTCTTGAAATGACTTGAAAATTCACTGCATCCAGAGATCGACATATATGCAAATAAGTCACTGCCACAACAGGGAATGGTACCAATTGACTGAAACAGGCATATGTAAAGCCCATCTTCAAAAAGGATACCACAACAACCCAACTAGCTACAGGTCTATATCATTATGCCGTTAGATACTAGTACTAAATTACATTATACACAGCCAAACCATGAGCCATCTAGACACAAATAGCACTCAATCTAACCAGCAACACGCAAGAGATGGAAAAGCTGCTAGCCAACTGATTATAACACTGGAAATCTCGCTGCTGAGCTGAAAGGGGGCGAACATACTGCTGTTGTTCTGTCTTACCTCAGCAAAGCTAACCAACAGAAGCCATCGTGTCCTGGATGCATGTCACTACTAACTTAGCTCCTGTAACAGCAGGTGTACGCCAAGGGTATTACGATTTCTCCTATACATATATGATCTGCCAGTGTAAATCAAGTCTCACATTTCTTCTATAATCGAAAACTGTCCACTGCTGACACAAAGGCCTTATAACATGACTTGGACAGGTTGCAACAATCAATGGGAGCTAGGTTGGCAGATGACTTTAAGCACCAACAAAATCACCAGAGTCGTCGGGAAACGCAACTCCATCAGGCCGACATACTCTTTTCGTGACCAAAGCTAGGAGAGTAGACCAAGGCCTGACAGAAAACAAGATAAGCAAGTACTTGATGGGGACCCTCAAAGAGAACTTCTGTTTTAATGCTTACCTGCACGCAACAACAACCGATTCGTATTCCTGAGAAGAAACCTGACAACGTTTCCATTGCATATTAAGGAACAAAGTTATAATTCACTCGTCAGACTCACCCTCGAGTACGCCTCGTCATATGGGACCCAGAAATTCAAGCCGACACCACGAAGATGGAAATAGCCCATCACTGAGCAAGGGTGACATCCACGCGACAAGAGTCGCAGCCAAATAATGGCAGATAAGAAACGAAAGACACTTCAAAAACGCAGATGCAACACCAAGCGAGTAATGGTATACCTCACATATCGGCATCACAGAGGACACGTTTTATCACCCATCATGTCTAACACTAGAACATACACTTTGGTTTATAGCTATCGGGCGTTTGTCTGATGATAAAAGATAGCTGAATTATACTTTTGATGAACCGATATTGTATCATGTTTAATATTAGATACAATTATGTTTTGGAGATATAGAGACGGTCGGATAAAGAATTTCATTTTGTCAGGTGCGACAGACACTATCTACCTCAGCCAGCTCTCTCCCGACACTCATGAATGCATCGTTAACGGAAACCCATACATTCATTAATTGATTGATTTAGAAATTGAGTTTGGAAGATTTAATTATATAAATAGAGAAAATAGGCTATGTAAATTGTGTTCAGTGAATGTCGTTGAATCCGAATAACATTTCAAACTATGTTGCCCAATATACCATAGCATTAGAATATTATATCTAAATAGTTCATCTTGGGCTCAAGTCCAGAAATTTTCAAATATCATGTCAAATAAATACAAGTAAAGTATTTAAAACATTGGAAAATATGAAGCTTTTAAGATAAGAAAACTGGCACTAGAACACGTATATAGTATTTAATAATGAAACTACTTTACGAAGTTAGTACATCCCTTTAAAATACAACTGTTTATTTTACTCAATATTGTTATACTCACTATTATGCTAATATTTGGTCACGTGATGTACAAAATAGCCCAAAGCTGAGAACGTATAAACTATTTCAAACTGATTTTAAATGTGAAGATTACATTAACATGAAAGTTAAAAAATATGAAAGATCAATACTGAGTCAATTCAAATGCGGTTTCTCCCGCTCAGAATTAAGACGGGCAGATACGTTGGAGAAAAACCGGAACAAAGACTCTGAAAATTCTGCGAAATGCAGTCTGTTGAGGATGAAATACACGTTTTATTATATTGTGAACTGTATATGTATTTAAGAGAAAATATATTTGGTGATACCTTTGATGACAATACTTATAAAAATCTGTAAATCATAAAAACATGTCATATTTGATGCATACATATCCAAAAAAGTTGCAAAATATATATTCAACGCTTATGATATTAGACGAAATATTATTTAGTTATGAACATTGTTATGTGATATTGATACATTACTCTTTAATGCTATTTGCTCATTTATCCATGTGTACATTATATATACTTTGATGTGTTACAACTACTTTTTAATTGTAACTTGAGCCGGGTGCTATTAATTATATATTTTTTGTATCAAGTTTCTTTGTCATGTATGCCATGCGCATGCCACTACAATAAAACATTTACTAACTTTACTTACTTATTTGTAAGTCTTAGTACATACCTTTAATGTGTATGGTCTTATGATTTTAATGTGTCTTGGACATATTGATTTGATTTGATTAGATGAAGTTCACCATGCATTATCGTCAGGGGGCGTACCTGAAAGGGTTAGAACAGTACGCTGGTTTTGAACAGCGAAGCTGCGAGCGAGCGAGGTGTTGTTGAGGTCTTCGGAGTCTCTCACTAGAACATTTTGGTAATTAGAAGGAACATTATGCATTCTTAAGCTATATTTCAGCCTTTACGCTTTCATTTTTGCTGATGAAATGTACGCATTGGCGCACATACGTATGCTGGGCAAACAATGGACAAGTAGTTCTAAATAAATAATCAAGTTTGGTCAGATTTATCCCGGAACATTATATAAGCATACTGATATAGTGATTTTGTATGTTCGCCAAAATGACCAGTTCAAAGCGCGAGGGTAAGTACAAACTTAGACTTTACTTTGATTTGCTAGAGGTTCCTACATTAAAACCGTTTGTTTGCAGTATGGGTACAGCACAATCATAAGATACGGAGGCTTGTTGTATGCATGCAAGTATAATCATGTTCATATATTGATTTTGAAAACTTAAACCCCGCTTGGCTTATTAAATAAATGCAAACGAACAGAATAAGTAATTAATAGATATATACAAAAGTCCGAAAACGGTTCCAGACAAGCTGATTTATATCTCCAAACTAAAGTAGAATTATCGGCGATTCGAAACTGTGGGAACTATATCAGGACGCCTTCGGTTTTTGAAAACGAGTTACTATTTATAGAACATCTTTCTACGAAACTTTAAAACAGGACTTCTAAACCTAGGCAAAACGATAGAAATAACTGGTGGCCAAAAAAGTATAGAAACTAAATATTCAAGAAAACATAACTTAATATCATACACAAATGTTTTTATTTTGCTCCAATATCTGATCCCATGTAAAGAAGGTTGGTTATATTAAAATCGCATCGTTTGTAGGGATGGCTGCGTAATAAATGTTTAACACGGATAGAAGACAATAAACTAATTACATCTTGCGGGTATGCTTTTAGAAAAATAATAAATATAAAATAAAATAACTGTCTTATTCTTTGCTTTGCCATCTTGTCTGCTGCACAAAAAATGCCCCCCGGCGAAGAATGTTATCTTGACGTCCATACAAGAAATAACAGCGTTTTGTGGTATAAAACCCCATTTAAGTGAAGCACTCCGAATCACTCTGGAGTATTGTCGAACTGCATCGTTACGAGATGTGAGTTTCTGTTTGGAACATCTGTTCAAGAAACAACGACTTGAGTTTCGTAATCCTGTGTTTTTTTAGAGTTTTAGAGACAACAGTTTTGCAGAAAAAAATGATTAAAAGATAAATTAAGTTTACTTTCGTCGCATGCGGAAGCGAATAAAGTCAATTATGTGGATGACGAATGTATTGTGGGTTTTCTCAGACAGATCTATGCGTAAGAGAGTTTGAGACGCTGGTACTGAAGATGCATTGAATCATTTACGGAATGATATACGTGAGGAAGAAAGTCACTAAGTAGACTGGCCGTCAATTAATCCTGGTGCTATTTGCCTTTTGCAATCAATTGTACCATTATTATTGTCTTAGTTAGAACAGTGATATGCAGGCAGGTAACTTTAGGCGAGATAGGAGCAGACTGAAACGATAAATTTACTGTCTCAAGATGACAGGTTAACTGTGCATGACATCTTGGAAATAGACAAAGGATCTAAATTTGAATCCGATAATTGTACTTAATTGGACCAGACAAGGGAAGTAACTTGTCAGTAATTATCAATTATAACATGGTGAATAATATAACTATATTCTGACATTTACATAATTAGGTCTTTGTGCAACGTGGATTGATTTTGCTCTGTGTGTATGTGTGCGAATGAACGTGTATGGTGACCAGTTGGCAATTCAATATTGGTTGTAGTAGAACGAGGTTTAACGCTATTTTTTTCCACACATTTTGGGGTTATAATATGGTAACCCAGTCTTATTGGTGGAGAAATGTCTCACACCACTATTAAATATCAATAGGGTTTCATTGTAACATTATTGTCTACAGTGAAACATCTGCAGCATGTGTCTGGACTCAAATTCTTCACTGGTTCAAGATCTGCAATTATAAACAAAATATCATTCATTGGCTAGATATTTTTAAATCAATGATTGTGGCACCCATCAATTTCCAGAGAAATACTATGTCAACAATTCGCCCACAATTCGGCTTGTCAAGTGTAAAATAAAAACCTTAGATAGATATATGGTATCAGCATCAAATTTCTAAAATATTAACGATTTCCCTTTTTTTTCAGAAATACGTTAATCACTGCAAAATGATGTCCTGAATAAAAGAAGAAAACATTACTATATTTGCACTACTACCTCCTCCATCTGACCCCATACCTGAGTATTCAAGGGAGACAACTGAACTCTGAAAGGGAAGACCTAAGACTCGTGAACACGAATTTTAGTTTAAACAGTATTTTATTCACATAAGTACATATATTTGGAATACATTTAACAAAGAAGCAATAAAGTTATACATCTAACACATTATGTGGAAAGGATACAGGAAAAAAGCTTTTGAAGCTTGTGTGAATCTGCTTCCGTGGCAGTTATTTTACTTTCCAATATAGACTTTATCATATTGCTCCGTACAAATTTCAGTTTGGCAAAATATGCATTAAATAAGAAAACATAACACAATAGTTTATTTAGAATAGTTCAAGTGATAAAGAATATTTATGGAAGAGAATGAAAGAAAGAGACTTCACTGATTTTTTCCTTTATCGGTTCACATTCTGATACAGGGGATAGGTGTTTTGCATGTTTGTGTTTATTTATACTATACAATACATTCAATAGCAATTACTTTAGCTTTCTAGGATCATATAGAGACGCGACGACTTCATATTTGTGTATATAAACATAATATCGAATGTGATAAAATCATGGTCTATTCAATTGTGTACGATATTGTACGAATCTTGGTATGAACAGCCAATATTTGGGCAAGTACCTAGCATATTTTCTAATATGAAGCTGTTGGACCCTCGACCTCAAATAGTGTTTTTAGTCATGACTGTTTTATATAATATTTCACAAGAAACATAAGATTAAAGAAAACTAAATTAAGTGTATAAACGTTATGTCTTGCAACGGTATGTTGACACTTAAAATATATACAATGGATGAAGACTGTTTGTATTTTATTTATTTGAATGTCAGTTTAAATCAGAAGAAACATTAGAATAAAGAAAACGACATTGAGTTTATAACTTTATGTATTTCAACGGTAGCTTGACACTTACAAAACCGTACAGTGAATGAAGATTGCCTGGAATTTATTCATTTGAAAGTCGGTTGAAAGAACCACGCTCTTCATAATGACGGCGCTCTCAGTGGCAATATCTTCTGCCGGTGTCATATCATATCCCGGAATTACACTCGACGACCCGCGTCTTATGGGACGTATTGCGATAGCTATCTCCAAATAATTGGATATTCGGCATTATTTACTAAAGTAATAATGTGTATCTGTCACAAGTTTCCGAAAATTATTACATCGGGATCAAATTTGGCCACATGAAAGTGCTTTTTCAAGGACTAATTATCACAGTAAAAGGGTCTAGTTTCAAAATTGATATTTATCTACGGTGAGATCTGACATCTAAAAAACACAAAGTGAATGCAATGTTTAGACTGTTACTGTATCAGATAAGGACATTTTGGTATTGTGGGTATGAAGAGGACTGTTTTGTGTACATGATAACTTAATGCTGTATGTGCCGGTTACCTTTCAATATACGTATCCCGTGCCGGCTACCTTTCAATATACGTATCCCGGTAATGAAGAAGGTGATAAGATGCCAAGTCAGACTTGGGTTTGATGTATAAAATAGCGATCTGCTGTTGGCGGAGTTGTTTCATATAATTTAGCATTTACAAAAACTTTGGTAAGTTTATTAGACTTGTGGAAACACTTAGAATACTGTTCAAAGGTCCTGGTGAGTTTGGTGGTGGTGATGATGTGATGATGGTGATGGTGATGGTGTGTGTATGTGTGTACGACCACGCGCGAGTATGTCTGTGCGTAGGGGTATTTTATCCTCTCACGGTTTTCTAAATACCCGTTAGCTTTTAAATTTTGGGGTTTAAAATCAAGGGATATATTTTTCCAAGTATGTTTTAACAAAGAGTTTATACAGAAACATGGTTATTCTTAAAAGGATTGATTAAACTATATGCTATCTTGTAGAAGGCAAACGGAATAGTAAATTACCTATTTCAAATAATATTATTAAAGTAAGCAACATTTTTACTGAAATAAATAGAAATTCTGAAGTGTTTAATTTACTGATTGTAGTTGATCTTATTCCCATCGTTCTTCGAAAATGTGAGGTGAAATTCCTATACCGTTTCAATTTCGGAGGAAAATTACCCTCTAAATCAAACATAGAATCACTAGGGCTCTGAGAATAACCATCATTCCATATAAGTGTGAATTTGGCGAGTGTCTTGACCTATCTATATCGCTATATTGTTATGGAAAACTTTCAATAGAGAAATGTAAGCACTCTGTTGATCAATATGTCGAAAAACTCAAATAAAACGCCAGTTTCCCATTGTCTATGAAATAAGTATACTGTTTTTTATATTGACACCGTGTACATTTATGTCATTCATATTTTTCCTCAAAACTAGCTGACCGTTTCATTTTTATAATGTGTCGAAATGTAATCCTGTTCGATTTTTATAAAACTAATTGCGAGCTATATCAAATAAAACTTCAGAGCTTGTCTTTACGCGACCTGCCAAACTGCCGTTGGCGATCGGGATTGTTTAATGTGTGGTGTCCTTGAGCAAGACACTTTATCCGTAAATATTTATTTAGCCGTGACTTTTCGTTTGCTAATAGTCTAACCTCATTGCCATTTATTGACCATAATCAAAGCAATAATCTACAGAATGAATCCGCAGCTGCAAAAAGAGCATTTGGAACAACGGATAGTTCACATGTACTAATAGTTCCTCGCTGTTGGTCAATTTCTTGGCAATAGTCTGCAATAATGAATATTCACACTCACTCACACACGTCCGTCGTCCCATGACTCTATGATATCATCGCTCATTCTCTGTTTCATTTCTTTCATATATATTTCTTTCCACGCTTTCGTAGCACATTGTTTCATTGTCTTCCAAACAAGCTTATTTTTCTTTCTTAAGAAAGTTCAGTATCTTTGTTCCTTTTTCTTCCACAGAGGCAATGTCTTTCTGAATTTATCATGCATAACAACCTTCGCTATACTGATGATAATAGTCAAACGGATATGTTTATGCTCGCAATGTCGTTATCAACTATGCTGTACATATTTTCTGACTGTCTCAGTTTATGTATTATCTATTAAATAGTCGCAATAAGAGAGCATGATCTGTTCCTAGGGTACATTCACCATTACACAGATTCAGGCAATGTATAGAACAGTTATAATCAACAAAATAAACACAAAGAATAAGTGACTACGAGTGTGACCACCTTGATATAGCCAGTGCCGAAACCTTCATGATTAAACTAAACAATGGGCATTGAAGTTATATGATCCAACAGTTTAAATGTGTGACACATTGTTATTTATATACATATTTATATATTGCAATCTTAGCCTTGGAATTTGTGAAGTACCTATTCTAAAAAAACAGGCAAAGATGAAAAACAATAACAAACATGAAAGGACATCGATTAAAATCTATTTGATTTGAAACACTACACAAAAAAACCCCTGAAAACTATTTAGAAAATGTTTCAATTAGATATATGTTCTCTATAATGTCTCATTACACATTGAGCCCCCTTTTGTCTCGGTAGCAAGATTCTTTCATTTAAAAACGTCCTATGTAATATGGTTTGAAATATTTTCAAAATGGTCATAGGGGTTGTGACTTTTTGCAGCAGATAAGTTAGGCAAAAGCTGGCATAGCATATATTGCCATACTGGTGTTAAAAGTGACGTTTAACAGATGCACATGTAATTATGAGCATTTGAAGACTTTTTTTTTAAAAAAAAATCTTAGGGTGTCACTGCATTGTCTTTAAAAAAAGCCCAGTCTGGTAATCCTACCAGCTATTGTGCATTTTTATGTGCGGATACACTCCTGCTATGAAAAAAACCCAGACTTTAAAAAGGTTCCACGTGGATGATTTTACCGAAGAAATCCTAGACCTTATTATTTATAGATCAAAGAACAAAATTCAATTTTGTAGCAAGACCTTTATAAATCAATGTATATTTCATGTCTGCATGCTGGTAATATTGGACATGTACGATAACAATAGGAATATACTTGAGAATTAGAAAAATATTGACCCAAAGAACGCTCTCATAATTCTAATCAATTAGATGAGAGGTTTCCGTGGAGGTTGTATTTGTATTTAACGTTACATGTTTGCATACTTTAATGACTTGTATTACAAAATATCTTCATTAAGTTTCACCTTCCATCTGTAACGTACTTTAATTGAAATTCTGAATGCCGATTCGGAGTAGTTGTCATTTTTTTTACAATTTTTCCAGCAAAACTCAATGCATACCTGGCATCATTGTCGCATTCATATCGAATGGTTTATCAAATATCACAATGATCACCCAGTCAAGAGGTCACACAACTGTCAACTAGTCCAAACGTTGCAATATCGTATAATTCGTTTTCTTTACACAAAATAAAACACCACTGTGAGCAAACATTTGTTCGATCTTAGTATTGGATAGATTTTGTTACGACGTCGTTGATTGGTTATGACCAGGTTATGTCGAATAAAAAGGAAGCGGGCATCCCTGACCAAACTCCACCAGACAGGTTTGACTCCTGACTAAGTGTTCATTGTGATATTTGATAAATCATTCGAGATGAATGCGACAGGGATGCCAGGTATGCAAGGTATGCATTGAGTTTTGCTAGAAAAATTGTAAAAATGAAGGTTTGCCATGCCATTCTCTGCGTAATAATTAGTTTTAGATATGAAAGCATCATGGGCCGATGTCTCGCATGAAATCTTAAATTCTGCGAATATGTATCTTCAAGAAAAAATGTGATGAAAATGTTCAGAGAAGCCGACATTTGGTTGCAAGACCAACTATACCATAAAATGCATGTATTTCGATGTCGTTAGTAGCAAATATGTGTTGCAAATAAATATTCCAAACAAGACAAACCTTGTATATTGGCCTGGTGGCAGTCGAACAATTTTATCAGAGAACAGTAATAAGAAAATGTAAAACATAAACATGACCTGTTGATTTCTCATGGATGTGCAGGTCATTAAAAGTGTCGACAAAATTAAGATCAATGTTATATCTAAATCTATAAATACATAATTTTGTATCACAATGTATTTCAACAGTTTACTTAATCTACAATGCATGGCGTTGATCTGCATAACACAAGATGTAAACATTTCTCTGTAAATTACAGACATACTCATACTTTTCAATTAACATAAAGGTCAAGGCGATTCGTGGACCTTTGATAGCAGACTGATACTCCCGGCCACATAAATAAACGATACTAAATCAACATGAGTCAACGTCATCCGTGGGCCTTTGATATCAATCTGATACCCCCGGCCACATACAAAAACGATACTTAATCAACATGAAAGTCAACGTCATCCATGAGCCTTTGATATCAAACTGATACGCTCGGCCACAGATATAAACGATACTAAATCAACATGAAAGTCAACGTCATCCGTGGGCCTTTGATATTAGACTGATACTCCCGGCCACAGACATAAACGATACTAAATCAACATAGAAGTCCCTGTCATCCGTGGGCTTTGATATCAGACCAGCCACAGACAAAACGATACTGAATCAACATGAAAGTCAACGTCATCCGTGGGCCTTTGATATCAGACCAGCCACAGACAAAACGATACTGAATCAACAAGAAAGTCAACGTCATCCGTTGACCTTTGATATTAGACTGATACTCCCGGCCACAGACATAAACGATACTAAATCAACATAGAAGTCCCCGTCATCTGTGGGCCTTTGATATCAGACCAGTCACAGACAAAACGATACTTAATCAATATGAAAGTCAACGTCATCCTTGGGCCTTTGATATCAGACTGATACGCCAGGCCACAGACATAAACGATACTAAATCAACACGAAAGTCAACGTCATCCGTGGGCCTTTGATATCAGACCGTCCACAGACAAAACGATACTAAATCAACATGAAAGTCAATGTCATCCGTGGACCTTTGATATCAGACTTAAACGCCCGGCCACAGACATAAACGATACTAAATCAACATGAAAGTCAACGTCGTCCGTGGGTCTTTGATATCACACTGATACTACCGGCCACAGACATAAACGATACTAAATCAACATGAAAGTTACCGTCATCCGTGGGCCTTTGATATCAGACCGGCCACAGACAAAACGATTCTAAATCAACATGAAACTCAACGTCATCCGTGAACTTTTGATATTAGACTGATACTCCTGGCCAAAGACATAAACAATACTAAATCAACATGAAAGTTAACGTCATCCGTTGGCCTTTGATATCAGACTGATACGCCCGGCCACAGATATAAACGATACTAAATCAACATGAAACGCAACGTCATCCTTGGACCTTTGATATCAGACTGATACGCCCGGCCACAGATATAAACGATACTTAATCTACATGAAAGTCAACGTCATCCGTGGACCTTTGATATCAGACTGATACGCCCGGCCACAGACATAAACGATACTAAATCAACATGAAAGTCAACGCCATCCGTAGGCCGTTGATATCAGACCTGCCACAGACAAAACGATACTAAATCAACATGAAAGTCGATGTCATCCGTGGGCCTTTGATATCAGACGGTCCACAGAAAAAAAATACTAAATCAACATTAAAGTCAAAGTCAACCGTGGGCCTTTGATATCAGACCGTCCATAGACATCAACGATACTAAATCAACATGAAAGTCAATGTCATCCGTGGGCCTTTGATATCAGAACGTCCACAGACAAAACGATACTAAATCAACATGAAAGTCAATGTCATCCGTGGGCCTTTGATATCAGAACGTCCACAGACAAAACGATACTTAACCAACATGAAAGTCTACGTCATCCGTGGGCCTTTGATATCAGACTGTCCACAGACATAAACGATACTAAATCAACATGAAAATCAACGTCATTCACGGGCCTTTGATGACAGACCGTCCACAGACAAAACGATACTAAATCAACATGAAAGTCAACGTCATCCGTGGGCCTTTGATGTCAGACCGTCCACAGACAAAACGATACTAAATCAACATGAAAGTCAACGTCATCCGTGGGCCTTTGATGTCAGACGGTCCACAGATATAAACGATACTAAACCAACATGAAAGTCCACGTCATCCGTGGGCCTTTGATAACAGATGGTCCACAGACATAAACGATACTAAATCAACATGAAAGTCAACGTCATCCGTGGGCCTTTGATATCAGACCGTGCACAGACATAAACGATAATAAATCAACATGAAAGTCAACGTCATCATTGGGCCTTTGATATAAAACCGTCCACAGATAAAACGATACTAAATCAACATGAAAGTCAACGTCATCCGTGGGCCTTTGATATCAGACCGTCCACAAACATAAACGATACTAAATCAACATGAAAGTCAACGTCATCCGTGGGCCTTTGATATCAAACCGTCCACAGACATAAACGATACTAAACAAACATGAAAGTCAACGTCATCCGTGGGCCTTTGATATCAGACCGGTCACAGACATAAACGATACTAAATCAACAAGAAAGTCAACGTCATTCGTGGGCCTTTAATAACAGACCGTCCACAGACAAAACGATACTAAATCAACATGAAAGTCAACGTCATCCGTGGGCCTTTAATAACAGACCGTCCACAGACAAAACGATACTAAATCAACATGAAAGTCAACGTCATCCGTGGACCTTTGATGTCAGACCGTCCACAAACAAAACGATACTAAATCAACATGAAAGTCAACGTCATCAGTGGGCCTTTGATATCAAACCGTCCACAGACATAAACGATACTAAACCAACATGAAAGTCAACGTCATCCGTGGGCCTATAATATCAGACCGGCCACAGACATAAACGATACTAAATCAAAAAGAAAGTCAACGTCATCCGTGGGCCTTTAATAACAGACCGTCCACAGACAAAACGATACTAAATCAACATGAAAGTCAACGTCATCCGTGGGCCTTTGATGTCAGACGGTCCACAGACATAAACGATACTAAACCAACATGAAAGTCAACGTCATCCGTGGGCCTTTGATAACAGATGGTCCACAGACATAAACGATACTAAATCAACATGAAAGTCAACGTCATCCGTGGGCCTTTGATATCAGACCGTCCACAGACATAAACGATACTAAATCAACATGAAAGTCAACGTCATCAGTGGGCCTTTGATATAAAACCGTCCACAGACAAAACGATACTAAATCAACATGAAAGTCAACGTCATCCGTGGGCCTTTGATATCAGACCGTCCACAGACATAAACGATACTAAATCAACATGAAAGTCAACGTCATCCGTGGGCCTTTGATATCAAACCGTCCACAGACATAAACGATACTAAACAAACATGAAAGTCAACGTCATCCGTGGGCCTTTGATATCAGACCGGTCACAGACATAAACGATACTAAATCAACAAGTAAGTCAACGTCATCCGTGGGCGTTTAATAACAGACCGTCGACAGACAAAACGATGCTAAATCAACATGAAAGTCAACGTCATCCGTGGGCCTTTAATAACAGATTGTCCACAGACAAAACTATACTAAATCAACATGAAAGTCAACGTCATCCGTGGACCTTTGATGTCAGACCGTCCACAGATAAAACGATACTAAATCAACATGAAAGTCAACGTCATCAGTGGGCCTTTGATATCAAACCGTCCACAGACATAAACGATACTAAACCAACATGAAAGTCAACGTCATTCGTAGGCCTATAATATCAGACAGGCCACAGACATAAACGATACTAAATCAACAAGAAAGTCAACGTCATCCGTGGACCTTTAATAACAGACCGTCCACAGACAAAACGATACTAAATCAACATGAAAGTCAACGTCATCCGTGGGCCTTTAATAACAGACCATCCACAGACAAAATTATACTAAATCAACATGAAAGTCAACGTCATCCGTGGACCTTTGATGTCAGACCGTCCACAGACAAAACGATACTAAATCAACGTGAAAGTCAACGTCATCAGTGGGCCTTTGATATTAAACCGTCCACAGACATAAACGATACTAAACCAACATGAAAGTCAACGTCATCCGTGGGCCTATAATATCAGACCGGCCACAAACATAAACAATACTAAATCAACATGAAAGTCAACGTCATCCGTGGGCCTATAATATCAGACCGGCCACAGACATAAACGATACTAAATCAATATGAAAGTCAACGTCATCCGTGGGCCTTTAATAACAGACCGTCTGCAGACAAAACGATACTAATCAACATGAAAGTCAACGCCATCCGTGGACCTTTGATATCAGATCGTCCACAGACAAAACGATACTAAATCAACATGAAAGTCAACGTCATCCGTGGGCCTTTGCTATCAGACCGTCAACAGACATAAACGATACTAAATCAGCATGAAAGTCAACGTCATCCGTGGGCCTTTAATAACAGACCGTCCACAGAAATAAACGATAGTAAATCAACATGAAAGCCAACGTCATCCGTGGGCCTTTAATAACAGACCGTCCACAGAAATAAACGATACTAAATCAACAAGAAAGTCAACGTCATCCGTGGGCCTTTAATAACAGACCGTCCACAGAAATAAACGATACTAAATCAACATGAAAGCCAACGTCATCCGTGGGCCTTTAATAACAGACCGTCCACAGACAAAACGATACTAAATCAACATGAAAGTCAACGTCATCCGTGGACCTTTGATGTCAGACCGTCCACAGACATTAACGATACTAAACCAACATGAAAGTCAACGTTACCTTGGGCCTATTATATCAGATCGGCCACAGACATAAATGATACTAAATCAACAAGAAAGTCAACGTTACCTTGGGCCTATTATATCAGACCGTCCAAAAACAAAACGATACTAAATCAACATGAAAGTCAACGTCATTCGTGGGCCTTTAATATCAGACCGTCCACAGACATAAACGATACTAAATCAACATGAAAGTCAACGTCATCCATGGACCTTTGATATCAGACTGATACTCCTGGCCACAGACATAAACAATACTAAATCAACATGAAAGTCAACGTCATCCGTGGGCCTTTAATATCAGACCGGTCATAGACATAAACGATACTAAATCAATATGAAAGTCAACGTCATACTAAATCAACATGAAAGTCAACGTCATCCGTGGGCCTTTAATATCAGACCGGTCATAGACATAAATGATACTAAATCAATATGAAAGTCAACGTCATCTTTGGACCTTTGATATCAGACCGGCCACAGACATAAACGATACTAAATCAACATGAAAGTCAACGTTATCCGTGGGCCTTTGATATCAGACCGGTCATAGATATAAACGATACTAAATCAACATGAAAGTCAATGTCATCCGTGGGCCTTTGATAACAGATGGTCCACAGACATAAACGATACTAAACCAACATGAAAGTCAACGTCATCCGTGGGCCTTTGATATCAGACCGGTCATAGATATAAACGATACTAAATCAACATGAAAGTCAATGTCATCCGTGGGCCTTTGATAACAGATGGTCCACAAACATAAACGATACTAAATCAATATGAAAGTCAACGTCATCCGTGGGCCTTTAATATCAGATCGGCCACAGACATAAACGATACTAAATCAACATGAAAGTCAACGTCATCCGTGGGCCTTTAATATCAGACCGGCCACAGACATAAACGATACTAAATTAACATGAAAGTCAACGTCATCAGTGGGCCTTTGATATAAAACCGTCCACAAACAAAACGATACTAAATCAACATGAAAGTCAACGTCATCCGTGGGCCTTTGATAACAGACGGTCCACAGACATAAACGATACTAAACCAACAAGAAAGTCAACGTCATCCGTGGGCCTTTAATAACAGATTGTCCACAGACAAAACTATACTAAATCAACATGAAAGTCAACGTCATCCGTGGACCTTTGATGTCAGACCGTCCACAGATAAAACGATACTAAATCAACATGAAAGTCAACGTCATCAGTGGGCCTTTGATATCAAACCGTCCACAGACATAAACGATACTAAACCAACATGAAAGTCAACGTCATTCGTAGGCCTATAATATCAGACAGGCCACAGACATAAACGATACTAAATCAACAAGAAAGTCAACGTCATCCGTGGACCTTTAATAACAGACCGTCCACAGACAAAACGATACTAAATCAACATGAAAGTCAACGTCATCCGTGGGCCTTTAATAACAGACCATCCACAGACAAAATTATACTAAATCAACATGAAGGTCAACGTCATCCGTGGACCTTTGATGTCAGACCGTCCACAGACAAAACGATACTAAATCAACGTGAAAGTCAACGTCATCAGTGGGCCTTTGATATTAAACCGTCCACAGACATAAACGATACTAAACCAACATGAAAGTCAACGTCATCCGTGGGCCTATAATATCAGACCGGCCACAAACATAAACAATACTAAATCAACATGAAAGTCAACGTCATCCGTGGGCCTACAATATCAGACCGGCCACAGACATAAACGATACTAAATCAACATGAAAGTCAACGTCATCCGTGGGCCTTTAATAACAGACCGTCTGCAGACAAAACGATACTAATCAACATGAAAGTCAACGTCATCCATGGACATTTGATGTCAGACCGTCCACAGACATAAACGATACTAAATCAACATGAAAGTCAACGTCATCCGTGGGCCTTTGATGTCAGACCGGCCACAGACATAAACGATACTTAATCAACATCATAGTCAAAGTCAACCGTGGGCCTTTGATATCAGACCGTCCACAGACATAAACGACACTAAATCAACACGAAAGTCAACGTCATCCGTTGGCCTTTGATATCAGAACGTCCACAGACAAAACGATACTTAACCAACATGAAAGTCTGCGTCATCCGTGGTCCTTTGATATCAGACTGTGCACAGACATAAACGATACTAAATCAACATGAAAGTCAACGTCATTCATTGGCCTTTGATCACAGATCGTCCACAGACTGAACGATACTAAATCAATATGAAAGTCAACGTCATACTAAATCAACATGAAAGTCAACGTCATCCGTGGGCCTTTGATGTCAGACTGTCCACAGACATAAACGATACTAAATCAACATGAAAGTCAACGTCATCCGTGGGCCTTTAATATCAGACCGGCAACAGACATAAACGATACTAAATCAACATGAAAGTCAACGTCATCCGTGGGCCTTTTCTATCAGACCGTCCACAGGCATAATCGATACTCAATCAACATGAAAGTCAACGTCATCCGTGGGCCTTTAATAACAGACCGTCCACAGAAATAAACGATACTAAATCAACATGAAAGCCAACGTCATCCGTGGGCGTTTAATAACAGACCGTCCACAGAAAAAAACGATACTAAATCAACATGAAAGTCAACGCCATCCGTGGACCTTTGATATCAGATCGTCCACAGACAAAACGATACTAAATCAACATGAAAGTCAACGTCATCCGTGGGCCTTTGCTATCAGACCGTCAACAGACATAAACGATACTAAATCAGCATGAAAGTCAACGTCATCCGTGGGCCTTTAGTAACAGACCGTCCACAGAAATAAACGATAGTAAATCAACATGAAAGCCAACGTCATCCGTGGGCTTTTAATAACAGACCGTCCACAGAAATAAACGATACTAAATCAACAAGAAAGTCAACGTCATCCGTGGGCCTTTAATAACAGACCGTCCACAGAAATAAACGATACTAAATCAACATGAAAGCCAACGTCATCCGTGGGCCTTTAATAACAGACCGTCCACAGACAAAACGATACTAAATCAACATGAAAGTCAACGTCATCCGTGGACCTTTGATGTCAGACCGTCCACAGACATTAACGATACTAAACCAACATGAAAGTCAACGTTACCTTGGGCCTATTATATCAGATCGGCCACAGACATAAATGATACTAAATCAACAAGAAAGTCAACGTTACCTTGGGCCTATTATATCAGACCGTCCAAAAACAAAACGATACTAAATCAACATGAAAGTCAACGTCATTCGTGGGCCTTTAATATCAGACTGTCCACAGACATAAACGATACTAAATCAACATGAAAGTCAACGTCATCCATGGACCTTTGATATCAGACTGATACTCCTGGCCACAGACATAAACAATACTAAATCAACATGAAAGTCAACGTCATCCGTGGGCCTTTAATATCAGACCGGTCATAGACATAAACGATACTAAATCAATATGAAAGTCAACGTCATACTAAATCAACATGAAAGTCAACGTCATCCGTGGGCCTTTAATATCAGACCGGTCATAGACATAAATGATACTAAATCAATATGAAAGTCAACGTCATCTTTGGACCTTTGATATCAGACCGGCCACAGACATAAACGATACTAAATCAACATGAAAGTCAACGTTATCCGTGGGCCTTTGATATCAGACCGGTCATAGATATAAACGATACTAAATCAACATGAAAGTCAATGTCATCCGTGGGCCTTTGATAACAGATGGTCCACAGACATAAACGATACTAAACCAACATGAAAGTCAACGTCATCCGTGGGCCTTTGATATCAGACCGGTCATAGATATAAACGATACTAAATCAACATGAAAGTCAATGTCATCCTTGGGCCTTTGATAACAGATGGTCCACAAACATAAACGATACTAAATCAATATGAAAGTCAACGTCATCCGTGGGCCTTTAATATCAGATCGGCCACAGACATAAACGATACTAAATCAACATGAAAGTCAACGTCATCCGTGGGCCTTTAATATCAGACCGGCCACAGACATAAACGATACTAAATTAACATGAAAGTCAACGTCATCAGTGGGCCTTTGATATAAAACCGTCCACAAACAAAACGATACTAAATCAACATGAAAGTCAACGTCATCAGTGGGCCTTTGATAACAGACGGTCCACAGACATAAACGATACTAAACCAACAAGAAAGTCAACGTCATCCGTGGGCCTTTAACATCAGACCGGTCATAGACATAAACGATACTAAATCAACATGAAAGTCAACGTCATCCGTGGGCCTTTAATATGAAGCCGGTCATAGACATAAACGTCACTCAACGTGGTATTTGAGAGAAAATTTAAAACAATCGCATGCTTTTTGCAAGATTCGGCAATGTTATATATGATATAATTGACAGAAAAGCTTAACTCTCAATTTTTGTCTGTGTCTTTTTGGTCTTAAAATTCCAACATTTCTGAATTATGCTGATAACGAGGAAGCTAGCATATGTAACTAATGCTAAATTGATATGACTGCGTATAATTATTATTAGCATTTGATAAAGGTGGAGTTATTGTGTTGGAGATTTATACTACTGATATAACATAATACTTTTGACATTACTTAAATGTCGAAAAAGGTAGAATAATTACTACAGCATGATTTGGATTATGCATTGAACTCGTCATTGGCATCTTATGTACAATTATATTTGTAACTTGTATACTTTATAGGCCTTTTAATATGTTGTGTTGAATAAAGTGTAATGTAACATTTAAATGACGTGTGTAATGTCCATAATTCAAAACCGGTGTTCTCTCTACGTTATTATTTTATTCATTATTTCCTTATAATGAATATGAGAAGCTGAAATAACGTTTTTTTTTCTCTCTTTCAAGTTAGCGTGAAACTCACCTGCACGCAACATGCGTTATCTATTATTACATCAAAGTTGTGGGAAATACAATTTAATTGATTGCGTATTTTATGCTTTGTTCCTAATTATACGGTACATATATTGTATGCATTGTTCATGATTATGGAATATATATTTTATGCATTGTTCATGATTATAGTATAGATATTTTTGCATTGTTCATGATTATGGTTTATATATTGTATGCATTGTTCATGATTATGATATATATATTGTATGCATTGTTCATGATTATGGTATAGATATTTTTGCATTGTTCATGATTATGGTTTATATATTGTATGCATTGTTCATGATTATGATATATATATTTTATGCATTGTTCATGATTATGGTATACATGTATATTATTTATGCATTGTTTATGATTATGGTATATATATTTTATGCATTGTTCGTGATTATGATATATATATATATTATGCATTGTTCATGATTATGAAATATATATTTTATGCATTGTTCATGATTATGGTATATAAATTTTATGCTTTGTTCATGATTATGTGGTATAAAAATCGCTTATATAATAAGCCTGTTTTATATTTTATACATTATAAAGTAAGAAATGACAACTACAATTTACTGATTCTAGTTTCATCTCCGTGTTAAATAGAAGTAATTCATCATTGACTTCTCTAGATTGTTTATTTGGACATTTATCCAAATATTTCATTCAGATCGAAACGGCTGGTTACTTTGACGTCTGATCCTTGCTTTGTGCGAACACTGGTAGGCTCTATCGTACGATCGATACAGTTTGTCTGTTGTTCAAGAAACCACCGTTTACAACAAATTCATAACCCTTTGCGGCACCGTATTGGCAAATTCTGCCTTGTTATGCATAGAGTTTCTATTGTTAGTATAACAAAATCTTATTGATGTACAGGGCAGTGCCTCAGGAAATATTTGCTTCGTATAAAAATATTTAGCGTCATACTTGCGGAAAGTAACAAAAAACCTGACGATTTGACGACATTTCCAATTATACCTATACTTAAAGTGACGGATACAGAGGACGTTTGTTCGGATATTAGAAGAGGTATTCCCGGATATCTGACAGCAGTTGTTTTTATTATTAATTTTTCAAGAGTTACAAAGGAAGCAATGTTATATGAAGATTGATTAAATTCCCTGGGTAAAGGATCTAAGTGTTTATTTGAAAGGCCCTGTCAGTTAAAAATACAGCGTGTGTTGAATAACTTGTTAAAGTTGGTTGTTCAACTGGTAAATGCCTTTAATGGCGATGCGTTTGTTGCGACTTTTAATGGCATATATAAAAGTTTAATAACGTATCACGTGGGATGATTAGTAAAAGTGTCGGAATTAAAATACCTGTATAATTAATAAGTATATATATCACGTGTGTTGATAGGTGACAGTGTTGGATTTGTAATATTATTTAATTAATAAGTACATATTTTTATCACGTGTTTTGATAAGCAACAGTGTAAAGTAATAATATGGGAATATCTATATAATTAATCAAAATATATATGACGTGTGTTGATTAGTAACGTTTACCAAGTGTGTTATAAGTAACATATATCACTTGTGTTGATAAGTAACAGTGACGGAAATATAAGATATACAAAATTGATAAGTAACGTTTATCAAGTGTATTATAAGTAACATATATCACGTGTGTTGATTTGTAACAGTGACGGAATTGTAAGATATACAAAATTGATAAGTAACGTTTATCAAGTGTATTATAAGTAACATATATCACGTGTGTTGATTTGTAACAGTGACGGAATTGTAAGATATACAAAATTGATAAGTAACGTTTATCTAGTGTATTATAAGTAACATATATCACGTGTGTTGATTTGTAACAGTGACGGAATTGTAAGCTATTCAAAACTGATAAGTAACGTTTATTAAGTGTGTTATAAGTAACATATACCACGTGTGTTGATTAGTAACAGTGGGGAGATTGTAAGATCTATGTTATTAATAAGTACCTAATACAGACTGTAATAACTGGTTGCAGTACGTGATTGTTGTACTCATCAGTGTCAGTCAATTACAGTGTACCAAGCATTTACATCACGTGAGGTGGTTGATAACAGTGTGTGCGAATTATTAACCTACTTATTAGGTTAAAGGTTAAAGGTTAGCTAAAGTACACGGCTTCCACCAAAAAAAGTGTTTAACTAATAATTAAATTTGGACTGAGTTCGTGACTGTGTTATTTACAGAGTGTGCTTGGTTAAACATAAATAATCACGCGGTGTCGTAGTTAAAAGCGCGTGATTTACTCGACACGTCATGAAATATAAAATATTTGTACTCGAGAAAGTATTTTAAATCTAAATTTACGATAAAAATAAACTCTTTCGAGTAATTTTGTTGGTTGATATGCGTGGCTCCGTAAGAATATGTGACTCCATCTATGTTTGAATTAGACGCAATTGGTTAAAGTGCGCGACTCTTACAGCGTGTAGAAATGTTAAGGATATAAATGTAACACATATTGTTAATACGTGCTTGCCCATTACATGTGCAATTATGGAAATTTGAAAAAGTGTGAACTCCCATCGTTATCTGCGACAATTAAAAATTTGAAATTTTAACCAGAAAAGAAAACGCTTCATCTTTACATTCTCATATTTGTTATTGCACAAACAGTGATATATTTAGTATTACTGATTCTATTATTGAGGAAATACATTTAATTTTCATAAACAAAAAAACCCCAACAAAATCAGGAAAGCGATGCGAAGGTGTCCGCCATTAAGTGCAGTGCTGTATACGTGTTGTGAAGTTGCACAGGCTGAAGTTTAAACTTGATTTAGGTAAGTGAATAGTAGTACATTTTTGGTCGAATAACCACGATTTTACAATGAAAACAAATATATACACACATTGAACTTACTCATGATTTTGGCAGGGCCACCTGAATGTATATAATACATTATTATACCTGATGAGAAACGGTTTACAGTTGATAAAATGACATTATTTTCTGTAAGTTTTCTGTTCTGTGCAAGCCTAAGCATTTTGTATTGTTTTGCAAATTGATTGACATTTTTTTACCATAACGAGGCACTATACTTCAGTGTAATTATTTCACTAGAAAACTCTGCATAGTAATACCATTGACCCCTTCCATGCCAACACCACCACCACCACCACCACCACCACCACCACCACCAACACCACCACCACAACAACAACAACAACAACAATAACTACTAATAGACAACAAAATACTCTACTCCCTACCCCAAACGTTATTGCATGACAATGGCTATGCGCCTGTATTATTAAATGCATGGCTTTGCCTTTCGATCATGACTGCGTTGCCTCTAGGCGGATAACTTGGGAATACTTTATTGCTCGACATATGTCTATAAAAGTGGGTAACTTTTGTCACACGATAAAGAAGGCCCTTAATTTAGCTGATGCCCCTGATATCACGATAAACGTACATGAACCGTATTGTTGGACATGGTTTAATCTTTAATCTTGCCGTAACCCTAACCTTTATCACCTCCGCTATTAAAGAGTTACATTGCTTGAATATCGAAAGGCGAAAGACGAATAACAAACTAACGTTTGTCTTTTAAATTCCTTTTTACTATATTGAATAAAGACTTCATCTATCGTTGAATTTTACCGCCGGAGTCATTTGATAAATGTTACATTATATTATTTTGGTAAAACGTTTAGATACACACCAAGTAGTACGCCTTGCATATTAAGTTAAACTTTCGAACTTTTACGAGACTTCTTAAACAATCGGTATCAAACAAAATCGGCGACTTTTTTGCATTACTTTGACCATTTGGTTTTGACTGTTCAAATGTTTCAGAAATCCAAATATGTTAACGTTCAGTCTCATAACATGGTTGATAGCCAATAGAAATCTGGTATGATGAACGCAAAAGTTCGCGTTGCACACCAGTCATTGCGGAAAATTTCAACGACCGCGGTGCCGATTACATTATATTAATGCAACTTTTCATTTTGATATTTTTATATTATTATTTTAGTTATTCAGTCATCGCTGAGATACGATCTTTTCAAGTTTAAGTTACAAATTTCTGGGAACAGCGAACTAAATAAATCGATTTATATGAACACACGCTCCAGTTATATTATTACTATGATTTTGACAGTTGACAAGTTTGGCAGTTGAATAGGTGAACGGCCTAACAATTAAATAGGCAAATCGCATGTCAAAATACGTAAAAACAAACTCAGTGAAGAGATAAGACCGTTCACAATTCCATTCATCATCAGCATTGTTTCAAATGACGTCAAACGTCTAACTTGTTATATGCAATATGAATAGGTAGAACGTATAGGAGGAGGACCAAGAGTGCCAAGACGTGTCTCTTTCAAAAGACCAAGCGTCACAAATAATTAAGACTAGCTGTCATTAAGTGGGTCAGAGTACCAGACTCTCCAGAACTAGTCTATTTCTGTCCCGAATATCTGCAGGTGGTTGGATTGACTGGAGTTTTCAAAGTGATTGTTTTAATACACGGCAGTTTTTATTTTCATAAAAAAAAACCCTACTTCCGTAACAAAGGTGTTTGAATCTGTAAGTGTTTTTGTATTATCTTCAGCATTCATGTTTTCCAATTGAGCTCACTTTGCTCGCGCCGTCAACACCGCTGGTGTTATTCCGCCATTGAGTTTTGTTCTTTATTCTATTGTAAATAAAACACGTTTGCAGACTTATTATTCATAGAAAGGGAGAGAGAGACCCATTGATAGAAGAAGTGAAACATCCATTTTGTTGTTTGTCAACCTCTGCACTACCAGACTATGATGAGAAAAGTGAGGGATCATGTGCCATCTAAGATATCTGCTTTATATTCAGTGTGGGCACTGTTGACTTCTGAAATCATGTATTCATACCGCAATTTCCATGCATCAATTCTTTTTCTAAACTCACAATTCAAACATGACAATGCTTTCAAAATGTTCAAAATACATCAATAATGTCATACAAATAATGTAATTAGCAGGAAAATAAGAAATATGCATTTGTAAAGAAGTAGAAAGGAGGATTATTAATAACCGCCATTATGTGACTATCTGACGGAAGCATTTCCTGTTTCCAACTGTGGTACTGTGCCTATAATATATTACCATCAATGTCTCACTACACAGCTGAACTTTGTTCTGTGTTCTTTACAAAATAATAAGGATTTCCACGGTAAAAAAAAAAATCCACACAGAATCTTTTTTCATAGCATGAATGTATCCGCACATAAAAGTGCACTCGAACCGGTAGGTTGA
The DNA here is from genome assembly GCA_029582155.1 of Panopea generosa. Taxonomy (NCBI): domain Eukaryota; kingdom Metazoa; phylum Mollusca; class Bivalvia; order Adapedonta; family Hiatellidae; genus Panopea; species Panopea generosa. Next base: position 36,189,878 of record CM055898.1, on the reverse strand, counting down.
CCAGCTTGTTTGTTTTGATTAAAAACAGTCCAGTGCCACCCTTATACCTTTTATTTAAAAAAGAAGTCCTCAAATGCTCATAAATACTTGCATCTGTTAAAGTCCTGTAAAAGTCACATTCTTAACACCAGTGATGTCTTATTACAGTATATGCTAGGTTAGCGCTTGCTTTACCCATCTGCAGCAAGAAATCACAGCACCTATGAACTCTTTTGAAAATATTTCAAACCAAATGACATAGGACCTTTTCTTTAGTGCAACAACCTTGCTACCGTGACAAAAAAAGGGGAAGTGAGACATAAACAATTGTGGTAGTTTGCATAATCTCACGATTTCATGTTGTATGTGAATTGATTGAGCAAAAGATTCTGTATTGCAATGAATAGAATATGCGCTGGAGAATATATATTGCAATAATAACACTAATATACGATAACGAATGTGTTCTATCTATGTTTTGGCCCTTAATACTAGTACATCAATTTAGCAAGTCAAACACTGAACATTAAATCTTGGTTTACATATATCGTTAAATAAACCAACAAAAGGATTCTGGGGATCTTATTCACTAATCAATCTTAAGAATATTCTTAGACTTGAACTCAAGAATGAATTTTTAAAAACTCACTTTTTTGAGACACAATTCTGCAAGTAGTAGCAGCACCTAATATAGAGTCAACTAAACTCTCACTATTAATCCGTCTTTGATGGAAAACTAGATTTCTAAGGCTGAAATTTAAATTTTCAGGCTCAAGTCTAATAATATTCTCAAGAATGGTTGCTGAACCGACCCCTGTGGTTTGGATTTGATTTGCTAGCTTTAGATCTTTGAATACATTCAGCAATCAGTTGATATCAATGTTTTGAGTATATATTTAAAAAGAAGGAGACAAAGAAGAGATTGAACTAATGATAAAAATAAATAAGATAGGCAACAAAGACTAAATAAAAAAGATAAGGGGGGCGAATATCAAGAAAAATGAATATTGAAGAATTAAAAACATTAAGAAGATAAAAAATAGAAAGAATGAGAAAAAACCAACGAACTATAAATAAAGATAAAATTGAAAAAAAAAAACAAACCCAAAACAAACCGGAAAACTATAACAAATAAAAACTCAATAACAACTACAGCAACAACCAATGTGGTTTTACTAGATGGCACTTTCTCAATGACACGTTTCCAAACATATGAACCCTGTCGTTATAACTACTCTATATCGAACTTTTTCCGTTACAAGTAAAGCGTACCGCCATAAACATCATTTTACGAAAAATAAGCATTTTAGAGCTTAATTTGTTCTGCTTCAAATGATTAAGTGAATCCAACAGGTACTGCCTCTATTGCATAATACCTGGAAGTGTCAGCGCTGCTTCCGGTACGAAAATGAATGCCGGGTATTGTGTATGTTATTCTTCATTAAAAGATAGAACATTTAGAAATATATATATTTTTAAAATATATACGTGATTGTGTTTAACATTTAAATACAAGGAAATATGAATTAAAAACACATATTATGAGCATATTTCTATTCAAATAGTCCATGCCTTCTAACCGCCTCGCGCTTATAGCCATAGCAAGTCAACTGATGTGTCTTATAAGCGCGCATAGATCAAACGAAGATAATGACGTCACGCGGGGAAACGCATTGCAGCGGCAACAGCAATAAAAAACAACAGCAACAATAAAAGAAAACCTGCAAAGCAAAACACATAATGGATACGTATTCAAATGACATGGAGGATTTGTTACTACGCATCCGGTTTCATTGTATTAGCCTCTGAGATACTGAAATGAATTACCGGTTTGTGCAAATTGGCACGCGGCCACTGTTTTATTCAGAATGTTTTACGCATAAAGGCAAACGAGATTATGTTATTTCGAAATAACTATCATTTGATTATGTTACCAGGGCTTTTAAGCTAATACGTAATTAAAACACTTTGTTTTAAATCTTTACTCTTGCATGAAAGGGCAGCAGACGGGAATTGTCTTAAAAAGCAAGCAATTAACACAGCAGTGAAACATTAAATGACTTGAAACAGACGAGAGCGTCGATATCGATGGATCCATTATTCAATACGGTATAATGTCTTATTCTACTTAATTCACTTACAACAAAAATGTTCGTTGAGCTTAATCCCTTCCGTGAATCACATGGTGAATCACATGTCTCAAAAATGAGACAAAAAGTTCTACGTTTCGTAAGGAGTGTACCCTTGTTTACCAATATTCGCCAGTTTCCTTCTTTTTATGATTTTATTTTAGTCGTGCGACATTAGTTTTCCCTGTTTAACTTTGGAGATTAAAATCAGTTGTTTTTTTGTTCTGTTTAACGAAATAAAATGATATTGCTTTTCTATTGTTTTGATATAATTTGTAAACAATAGACGTTTGTGGATATTTGGAGTTTGCTTATAAAACTGGAAACTATCATTTGCGTATATTTGATTCCGAGAATTATGTATGGTCTTAAAATGTATATTGCTTTTCACTTACTAACAAACATAACATTTCTTTTAGAGTTCGGTATTTCTTGTTTTAGTCTTCATATCACTGCGTGTAATGATATAAACTTTAATTATTCTGGAACTTTTAATCATTTCACTCTGGAGTCTGTGCTATGACTATTTGTACGAACACGTTTTACATTCGATCTTGTCTTTTATAATCCCCCCCCCCACCCCCCCCCCCCCCCCCCCCCCCCCCCCCAAATATCCATTTATCTCAATCTGATTTGATTCTGCACAGATGTGACACTTTTCAAGCATGTTCTTTTATCTACTTACATGTTTGCTTTTCTTTTATATTAATTTCACTATTTTTAAGTGAACACCTTATTCTAGTTGATATTGACACATTTAAAACTTATTTATATGAATGTGTCTGTGTTCGCGCGCGTGCGTTCCTGTGCGGTGCATGCGTGCGTGTACTGCGTGGAATTTCATTATTTCCTTTCAGTTGTGAATTAGAAACGTTTAAGTACACTGTTTACACTCACGTGTTCATCTTTTTTCCAAGTTCAGTACACTTTGCACGCTGTTTATAACGCTTATTTTCCAAGAAGCTTAAGAATTCATTATTGCCGTGATCAATCGGTTGTAATCATATTCCGTAATTGGATCCAACCCAAAATAGGGAAATGTCACGGTATCATTCAGACAACTATTTTAAGACAATTCTTAGATTAATTAGGACCCAAATTACCGCACTACCAAATGAGCTCCCACACAAATATTTGTATAAATGCAAGCTGTTGTGATTTTAGACTGAATTTTTATCGTTTAGAGTGACTATTGATTGCTAAGTTACTCGCTCACTGAATTAGTGTTTTAATTGTTTTATTATCATCACAATATTTGCGTAATCAATTTCACTCACGTCTTAATATCAGTGTTCGTCGTCAGGTACCAAAAGAAAAAAAATCTGTTAATTTTAAAGTGTCGATAGCTAATTCCCATAGCTAATGCTAAGTTATGTCCGCCTCCGTTCTTTGACGCTGATCTAATTGGCACAAACGTACATTTTAACAGTCTCTCCTAAGATGCTAGTATTGTGTCAGTTAGTATTGTGTAAGTTAGTATTGTGTAAGTTGGTATTGTGTACGTTAGTATTGTGTTAGTTAGTATTGTGTTGGTTAGTACTGTTTTAGTTAGTATTATGTAAGTTAGTATAGTGTCAGTTAGTATTGTGTTAGTTAGTATTGTGTAAGCATTGTGTCAGTAAGTATTGTGTTAGTTAGTATTGTGTTAGTTAGTATTGTGTAAGTAATTATTGCGTTAGTTAGTATTGTGTTAGTTAGTATTGTGATAGTAAGTATTGTGTAAGTTTGTATTGTGTCAGTAAGTATTGTGTTAGTTAGTATTGTGTAAGCATTGTGTCAGTAAGTATTGTGTTAGTTAGTATTGTGTTAGTTAGTATTGTGTAAGCATTGTGTCAGTAAGTATTGTGTAAGTTAGTATTGTGTTAGTTAGTATTGTGTTAGTAATTATTGCGTTAGTTAGTATTGTGTTAGTTAGTATTGTGTTAGTTAATACTGTGTAAGATAGTATTGTGATAGTAAGTATTGTGTAAGTTAGTATTGTGTCAGTAAGTATTGTGTTAGTAATTATTGCGTTAGTTAGTATTGTGTTAGTTAGTATTGTGTTAGTTAATACTGTGTCAGATAGTATTGTGATAGTAAGTATTGTGTAAGTAAGTATTGTGTCAGTAAGTATTGTGTTAGTTAGTATTGTGTCAGATAGTATTGTGTCAGTTAGTATTGTGTCAGATAGTATTGCAGCATCAAGCAATTCCTAGCCAATTCGCTGTTAAATGTGGCCGTGCATTTGATGTTGCAGAATCGATATTTATTTTATTGATGGTGTACACGATAAATGGATTTGCTTCGCTATAATCCCAGCTCAATGCGCTTTAAATAAAATTAGAAAAAAACATGTGGTACTGGATAACATAATGTGTAAATCCTAAACCGATCATCAGAACATGTAAGTGATGCAGTCCTTAAAATAACCGTTTTACCTTATGACAATGGCGCCGTCATACTGTTTCATCATATGAAAGTGAAGCATTAATACTTATCACCGTTCCACCATATGTAGATGGTGCAGTTATCACTGTTTGGCCATATGTGAGGGATGCAATTAGTAATCACTGTTCCACCTTATGTAGATGGTGCAGTAATCAATTTTTGGCCATATGTGAGTGATGCAATTACTAATCACCGTTTTACCATATGTAGATGGTGCAGTAATCATTGTTTGACCATATGTGAGGGATGCAATTACTAATCACTGTCCAACCTTATATACATGGTGCAGTAATCACTGTTTGGCCATATGTGAGGGATGCAATTACTAATCACCGTTCCACCTTATGTAGATGGTGCAGTAATCACTGTTTGGCCATATGTGAGGGATGCAATTACTAATCACAGTCCCAACTTATATACATGGTGCAGTAATCATTGTTTGGCCATATGTGAGGTATGCAATTTGTAATCACTATTCCAACCTATGTAGATGGTGCAGTAATCCCTGTTTGGCCATATGTGAGGGTTGCAATTACTAATTACCGTTCCATCATATGTGAATGGTGCAGTAATCACTGTTTGGCCATATGTGAGGGATGCAATAGGTTATCACTGTTCCAGCTTATGTAGATGGTGCAGTAATCACTGTTTGGCCATATGTGAGGGATGCAATAGGTTATCACTGTTCCAGCTTATGTAGATGGTGCAGTAATCACTGTTTGGCCATATGTGAGGGATGAAATTACTAAACACTGTTCCACCATATTTAAATGGTGCAGTAATCACTGTTTGGCCATAAGTGAGAGATGGAATTACTTATCACTGTTCCGACATATTTAAATGGTGCAGTATTCATTGTTTGGCCATAAGTGATGGATGCAATTTCTAATCACCGTTCCATCATATGCTAATGGTGCAGTAATCAGTGCTTGGTCATATGTGAGGGATGCAATTACTAATCACTGTTCCACTTTACGTAGATGGTGCAGTAATCACTGTTTGGCCATATGTGAGGGATGCAATTACTAATCATTGTTCCACCATATGTAAATGGTGCAGTAATCACTGTTTGGCCATATGTGATGGATGCAATTTCTAATCACCGTTCCATCATATATAAATGGCGCATTAATCACTGTTTGGCCATAGGTGAGGGATGTAATTTCTAATCACCGTTCCAGCATATGTAAATGGTGCATTAATCACTGTTTGGCCATAGATGAGGGATGCAATTAGTAATCACTGTTCCACCTTATATAGATGGTGCAGTAATCACTGTTTTGTGCCATATGTGAGGGATGCAATGATTAATTACTGTTCCACCATATGTGAATGGTGCAGTAATCACTGTTTGGCCATATGTGAGGGATGCAATCACTAATCACTGTTCCACCATATGTAAATGGTGCAGTAATCACTATTTGGCCATATGTGATGGATGCAATTACTTATCACTGTTCCACCTTATGTAAATGGTGCAGTAATCACTGTTTGACCATATGTGAGGAATGCAATTACTAATCACCATTCCATCATATGTACATGGTGCATTAATCACTGTTTAGCCATATGTGAGGGTTGCAATTACTAATTACCGTTCCATCGTATGTGAATGGTGCAGTAATCACTGTTTGGCCATATGTGAGGGATGGAATTACTTATCACTGTTCTGACATATTTTAAATGGTGCAGTAATCATTGTTTGACCATATGTGATGAATGCAATTACTAATTACCGTTCCATCATATGCAGATGGTGCAGTAAACACTGTTTGGCCATATGTAATGGATGCAATGGCTAATCACCGTTCCATCATATGTAAATGGTGCATTAATCACTGTTTGGACATAAGTGAATGATGCAATTAGTAATCACTGTTCCACCTTATGTAGATGGTGCAGTAATCACTGTTTGGCTATATCTGAGGGATGCAATTACTAATCACCGTTCCATCTGATGTAGATGGTGCAGTTATCACTGTTTGGCTATATGTGAGGGATGCAATTACTTATCACTCTTCCACTTTATGTAGATGGTGCAGTAATCACTGTTTGGCTATATGTGAGGGATGCAATTACTAATCACTGTTCCACCATATGTAGATGGTGCAGTAATAACTGTTTGGCCATATGTGAGGGATACAATTACTAATCACTATTCCACCTTATGAAGATGGTGCAGTTATCACTGTTTGGCCATATGTAAGGGATGCAATTACTAATATCCGGTCTACCATATGTAAATGGTGCAGTAATCACTGTTTGGCCATATGTGATGGATGCAATTACTAATTATCGTTTCACTATATGTAAATTGTGCAGTTATCACTGTTTGGCTATATGTGAGGGATGCAATTACTAATCACTGTTCCACCATATGTAGATGGTGCAGTAATAACTGTTTGGCCATATGTGAGGGATACAATTACTAATCACTGTTCCACCTCATGAAGATGGTGCAGTTATCACTGTTTGGCCATATGTAAGGGATGCAATTACTAATCTCCGGTCTACCATATGTAAATGGTGCAGTAATCACTGTTTGGCCATATGTGATGGATGCAATTACTAATTATCGTTTCACCATATGTAAATTGTGCAGTTATCACTGTTTGGCAATGTATGAGGGTTGCAATTACTAATTACTAATTCATCATATATAAATAGTGCAGTTATCACTGTTTGACCATATGTGAGGGATGCAATTACTAATTATTGTTCCACCATATATAAATGGTGAAGTAATCACTGTTTGACCATATGTGAGGGATACAATTACTGATTACTGTTCCACCTTATGTAGATGGTGCAGTAATCACTGTTTTGCCATATGAGAGGGATGCAATTAATAATCACTGTTCCACCTTATGTAGATGGTGCAGTAATTACTGTTTGGCCATATGTGAGGGATGCAATTAGTAATCACTGTTCCACCTTATATAGATGGTGCAGTAATCACTGTTTGGCCATATGTAAGGAAAGCAATTACTAATCACCGTTCTTCTATATGTAAATTGTGCAGTTATCATTGTTTGATCATATGTGAGGGATGCAATTACTAATCACCGTTCCATCACATGTAAATGGTGCAGTAATCAATGTTAGACCATATGTGAGGAATGTAATTACTAATCACTGTTCCACCTTATGTAGATGGTGCAGTAATCACTGTTTGGCCATATGTGAAGGATGCAATTAGTAATCACTGTTCCACCTTATGTAGATGTTGCAGTAATCACAGTTTGGCCATATGTAAGGGATGCAATTACTAATCACCTTTCTACTATATGTAAATTTTCTGCAGTAATCAATGCTAGGCCATATATGAGAGGGATGTAATTACTAATCACTCTTCCACCTTATGTAGATGGTGCAGTAATCACTGTTTGGCAATATGTGAGGGATGCAATTAGTAATCACTCTTCTACCTTATGTAGATGGTGCAGTAATCACTGTTTGACTATATGTGAGGCATGCTATTACTAATCACTGTTCCACCTTATGAAGATGGTACAGTTATCACTGTTTGACTATATGTGAGGCATGCTATTACTAATCACTGTTCCACCTTATGAAGATGGTGAAGTAATCACTGTTTGGCCATATGTAAGGGATGCAATTACTAATCACCGGTCTACCATATGTGAATGGTGTAGTAATCACTGTTTGGCCATATGTGAGGGATGCAATTACTTATCAATGTTTAACGATATCTAGATGGTGCAGTAATCAATGTTAGGCCATATGTGAGGGATGTTATTACTAATTACTGTTCCACCTGATGTAGATGGTGCAGTAATCACTGTTTTGCCATATGAAAGGGATGCAATTAATAATCACTGTTCCACCTGATGTAGATGTTGCAGTAATCACTGTTTGGCCATATGTGAAGGATGCAACTAGTAATCATTTTTCCACCTTATGTAGATGGTGCAGTAATCACAGTTTGGCCATATGTAAGGGAAGCAATTACTAATCACCTTTCTACTATATGTAAATGGTGCAGTAATCATTGTTTGACCATATGTGAGGGATGCAATTACTAATCACCGATCCATGATATGTAAATGGTGCAGTAATCACTGTTTGGCCATATGTGAGGTTTGCAATTACTAATTACCGTTCCAGCATATGTAAATGGTGCAGTTATCACTGTTTGGCCATATGTTATGGATGCAATTACTAATTACCGTTCCATCGTATGTGAATGGTGCATTAATCACTGTTTGGCAATATGTGAGGGATGCAATAGGTAATCACTGTTCCAACTTATGTAGATGGTGCAGTAATCACTGTTTGGCCATAAGTGAAGGATGACATTACTTATCACTTTTCCGACATATTTAAATGGTGCAGTAATCATTGTTTAGCCATATGTGATGGATGCATTTACTAATTACCGTTCCATCATATGCAGATGGTGCAGTAATCACTGTTTGGTCATATGTGAGGGATGCAATTGCTAATCACCGTTCCATCATATATAAATGGTGCATTAATCACTGTTTGGCCGTAGGTAAGGGATGCAATTAGTAATCACCGTTCCACCATTTGTAAATGGTGCAGTAATCACTATTTAGCTATATGTGAGGGATGCAATTGGTAATCACTGTTCCACCTTATGTAGATGGTGCAGTAATCACTGTTTGGCTATATGTGAGGAATGCAATTACTTATCACTTTTCCACTTTATGTAGATGGTGCAGTAATCACTGTTTGGCTATATGTGAGGGATGCAATTACTAATCACTGTTCCACCATATGTAGATGGTGCAGTAATAACTGTTTGGCCATATGTGATGGATGCAATAACTAATCACTGTTCCACCTTATGTAGATGGTACAGTAATCACTGTTTGACTATATGTGAGGCATGCTATTACTAATCACTGTTCCACCTTATGAAGATGGTGAAGTAATCACTGTTTGGCCATATGTAAGGGATGCAATTACTAATCACCGGTCTACCATATGTGAATGGTGCAGTAATCACTGTTTGGCCATATGTGATTGATGCAATTACTAATTATCGTTTCACTATATGCAAATTGTGCAGTTATCACTGTTTGGCCATGTATGAGGGATGCAATTACTAATTACTAATTCACCATATATAAATGGTGCAGTAATCACTGTTTGACCATATGTGAGGGATGCAATTACTAATTATTGTTCCACCATGTATAAATGGTGAAGTAATCACTGTTTGACCATATGTGAGGGATACAATTACTGATTACTGTTCCACCTCATGTAGATGGTGCAGTAATCACTGTTTTGCCATATGAGAGGGATGCAATTAATAATCACTGTTCCACCTTATGTAGATGGTGCAGTAATTACTGTTTGGCCATATGTGAGGGATGCAATTAGTAATCACTGTTTAACCTTATGTAGATGGTGCAGTAATCACTGTTTGGCCATATGTAAGAGATGCAATTACTAATCACCGTTCAACTATATGTAAATGGTGCAGTAATCATTGTTTGATCATATGTGACGGATGCAATTACTAATCACCGTTCCATCACATGTAAATGGTGCAGTAATCAATGTTAGGCCATATGTGAGGGATGTAATTACTAATCACTGTTCCACCTGATGTAGATGGTGCAGTAATCACTGTTTTGCCATATGTGAGGGATGCAATTACTAATCACTGTCCCACCTTATATACATGTTGCAGTAATCACTGTTTAGCCATATGTGAGGGATGAAATTAGTAATCACTGTTCCACCTTATGAAGATGGTGCAGTAATCACTGTTTTGCCATATGAGAGGGATGCAATTAATAATCACTGTTCCACCATATGTAGATGGTGCAGTAATCACTGTTTGACCATATGTGAAGGATGCAATTAGTAATCACTGTTCCACCTTATGTTCATGGTGCAGTAATCACAGTTTGGCCATATGTAAGGGATGCAATTACTAATCACCTTTCTACTATATGTAAATGGTGCAGTAATAATTGTTTGACCATATGTGAGGGATGCAATTACTAATCACCGTTCCATCATATGTAAATAGTGAAGTAATCACTGTTTGACCATATGTGAGGTTTGCAATTACTATTTACCGTTCCAATAACGTGTTTCAATAACACCAGCCGGGCCCTATTAGCTCAGTCGGTAACGCGTCTGACTATCAATCTAGGGGTCGTGAGTTCGAATCCCCTGCCCGGCAACAGTCTCTTTGTTGATTGATAAATGAGATTGTGTCTCATTATCATTCGTTTCTCACCACTGATTCAAGTGGGAAAGTTGTCAGTTACTTGCAGAGATGGGGTGTGCTCGAGTACTGGTTAATCCAAGGAAACAGTGGTTAGGTTAACTGATCGTCTATTAGCCCTCGATGGCATAAAAATGACGCTAAATATTCAATCAATCAATCAATAACACCAATCAAATAAGGAAGGCGTAAACATGTTTATTAAAGACGGACTATTAGTATTTTCTAGTACCTTTATCTATTTATGTTTCAAATAGAAACTCGTATATTTTATATACTAAGGGTACTAGTGTTAAATATGTGTATATATAAGTGTCATTTAAACATTACTACTTTTATTGACATTGTAAAATACTGCAGTAAGGTGCACCTCTGCTGTCTGGAAAATTACAATTATCCGCATTCTTTGTACGTTGTATTTCGACACGGAATACTCATGTAGAGTTGTTAATCAGCGAAACGTTACCGAGAATTTATCTCAAATGCACGTTTATCTTTAAAACAAAACGTTTCATAATTAAAAATGTATGTGAATGTATTAGCTTCAACATATATTTGTTTATTTGCAATTAATATAATGTTTATGGTTTCGCATATGTTTTCTTGTAATGAAGAACTAACATATTATTAGTATTAAGACAAGTATATGGTAGAGGGTGATTTATATCCAATTATCATTGTAACTGGTAGTGTAGTATATACATGAGGGCCAGGGGTGATTTATATCCAATTATCATTGTAACTGGTAGTGTAGTATATACATGAGGGCCAGGGGTGATTTATATCCAATTATCATTGTAACTGGTAGTATAGTATATACATGAGGGCCAGGGGTGATTTATATCCAATTATCATTGTAACTGGTAGTGTAGTATATACATGAGGGCCAGGGGTGATTTATATCCAATTATCATTGTAACTGGTAGTGTAGTATATACGTGAGGGCCAGGGGTGATTTATATCCAATTATCATTGTAACTGTTAGTGAATTACATACGTAAATAGCCTATTTGATTCGTTATCATAAGATGAGAAGTTTGTTATGTTGTTTACCAGCCCGCGTTTTATAAGAAATTGTGCCAAAGCCTGCTTTTTAATATTGAAAAGACGATTATTGTTTTTATCAAAACAGATTTTGAATTAACAAGAGTTGTAATGATTGTTTTACTTATAAATAATGTAAATGGACAGTTCATTGTATATTTTGATTATTTTTATTCAAATTTGAGCGGTCGTTGTTATCAGGTCATGACAAATCTGATTTGTGGTGATAAATGTTTTTAAAAATATTTCATAATGCGTTTATAATTACACCATGGCGGTGTTTATTCATACTTTGTTTCTTAATTAAATCAATATTTTAGTACTCTTTTATATTGTGGTATATAACCAACTAGGTGATATAACAGAGTTTAGATTAACAGCGACTGCCCAATTCTTACTTAGTTTTTAAATATTGTTTAACTCTGTAACAGTGATCTTGACAATGTGATATAATTGATGTAATAGTCTCTTACAATTCTAATAGAGTGACATGGTATATGTGTTAATGTTATGTTCAATTGTAAATGTTATATGTTTATACTATGATGAGACTTTAATAAAAGATACCATATATAACGCATGGAAGAAAAATTGTACATTTTCCCCTTATTTCGAAACATGTATTTGCTTTTCGAATTCGGAGTGGGGGCTGTTTATTTCAACTGTTACCGTTTCCTTTATATCTAAATACATTTGTCCGCACCAGTGTATACGGGCACACAGTTTTCGTCTTCAAGGAGAACTCTTCGATGACATGACGGAGAAGAATACTTCCTCCAAGTAATTGGTTGGTTGCCAACGTATTCATGATGATGAAATTTGTTTTAATTAGTAGTAACTAGTTACTGATTGTTTTGCTGTATAGTTATTTACACACTGTGGTTACTTTCCTTTCATTTTGTATTAACTTTATCCTTTTATCAGGTGTTATGCCATATCATGTGTTTTCTTCAATTATTTGTAATATCTTAGAAGAAGGGCCGTAATAAATGTTGTGATAACGCGTGAACCCAATTGCTGTAAATATAACTACAATAAAATATGATTAAACTTGTACGACATCCCTCGAAATTCTTCAAACGCTACATCGAAGTGGTACATATGTAAAACAATATTCATACTTGAGTCCAGAGTTCTTTTTAAACAACCAATTAAAATTTAAGTAACTTATTTTCTTCAATTGAATTGACCTGACGTGGGCTGTCAATCAAGCAAGTCGATAATCCAATCAGCGATCGATATTATTTCCAGAGTGACCATTTTCCTCAGACAAGCGAACGGTTTTAAGTTAACACTGTACTGTATATCATTGTATTCACTTGGACAAACAACGCCACGTGGCTAGCGAGCGGGCGAAAGTCGCTCTTGCGTCAAGCCAATTGATAATTGACGATAAACTAGGATGATCATGACCTCAGTATTATATAACCTCGGGTTCAGCCTGTCTGCTTTGTAATATTTTTAGCAGTGATATGTTACAATGTATATTGTGTGTTTTGGCTCAAAACTCGGTGAATTATGTTATTTAGGGGCGTAATCTGAGTTGAGTAGAATATTTGCAGCTTTTACCTCAACATTAAAAGTCAACGAAGGTGGAATTGACTCTCTATATATAAACTGACATTTCAGGAGAGCTGGTTCCATTCTACAGACTAATTTAACTTACAAATATTTTCATGTATGCCTAGTTTTATGCGATGAAATGACACTTTACCAATTCATTTCTGAGGGCATAGAAGCCAATTTTACTTATGAACAACGCTACAACAAAATCGTCATCCAGCATAAACTGAACTTTTGCATCCTTAATTGAACGCTTACATATGATTTGTACCGTTCTATTCTTGATCCCCAATCAATACAAGCTGCTATGTACGGAGCATAACCAATACGATATTTTCCAGTATTTTCCAGAATTTTCACGTCTTCGAATATGTATATTTCACTTCAGATTGGTAAGACCAAGGCAACCGAAAATGAAAGATACAATATGTCCTGAATATCGGATTAGGGTACATTTGTTATACCGGGATATAAAACATACGCACGCTACGTTAGTACGAATGGTTTTATCCCCGATGGGATCGCGGCTTTGATAAAAGATTAAAACAGTGATCATTTATAACAGTTATTTTCCCATTTAGATCTTCAAATCAGAAAACACACACACAGAGATAATGACTAGAAGTATAAATTTCGGCATTTCAAAACAAATGTTTTACAAATGTATCATCGAAACGTTATTCAGACAGACGTATTAAGAAACATGTTTATTTCAAAGATTTGGAAGACAATTTAAACAAATGCAAACAAGCGCTCCTTCATACCATAACACTCTCCCAATGGGCCCTTCGTGTGCAGATATACAAACATTCTAAACATAATTTTCATCTGAAAGTTCTAATTTTACGTCTGCCATATTTAACAAAGCGATCACAACAAAACGACATATTCTGTCCTGTTTAAGCGTTTGTTGACTTATTTTCAATATTTTTTTGGCAAGAGATCTCTGTTTGAAGTGAGACTAATGAAGTTGATAATATGATATCCATTGCACATACGACGCTTGCATGCATTTATGCAATGCATGCTTGCAAGCATTTATACATGTACATAATCTAAAACACAATTTTGGGAGTCAAGCCATTATAAAAAAATGATATAAACTACTGTCACGGTAATATTTCCATTTGTGACGTAACGCTTTCAATAAACCTTAAATAACTTTCGCGTTCATTTTCCGACGAATAAGAAAAACTTCGGGAACAATTTTTGATAAAGTCAACTTAGTCTTTCCCAGAACATATCTCCTGTCCCACAATTCATAGCAATTGAACGCTTACTAAGCTGTGACGTCATTCATTTTCCCAGAAGCAACTGACCAGTCAATGTACTCAAATGTGGGTTTCCCAACATTGCCATGTAACGGACCCATTCGGGAAAGCAGTTGGGTCCGTTCTACGGATTATTATCAACCTTATTTGGGCGTTCAACAAATAACAGTCGTTTCTTACATGTTACTAACGTGTTAAATGCACGTTCATGTCTCATGACATGTCAACAAACAACATCCATTAGCACACTAAACAGGGCAGAAATAATACGAATCTAGAGGTAAGCAACTGACCAATCAACGCGCTCACAGCTCACTGCTGTGTAACAGACCCAAGCGGGGAGAGCTGGTCCGTTCTACAGCATACATCTGTCTGGACGAGAAAAAACAATCTAGATAAATTATGAGACTGATTCTATGCAAACAAAGTAAGCTTGATGTAGATTTAACAGTAGAAAGATTCTTGCGTATCCTAATGGATGTTGAATAGTGCTTTGATTCGCGGTTGTCTGCTTGTTCTTTTTTTATTTGGTTGATTTAAGGTAGTCTTTATATAGCTTTGCAGTAAGCTAATTTTGTCTGGCACATTGGAACAGATGTGTTTTTTATCGTCAAAGAAACGCATTTTTGACATGAACTAATACATCAACAAATAGAGATCAACAAGCGTTCCTTCTATCTTCTTCCTTTTGCAATTTGCAGGAATTCATGTGATAGCCACACACCAGTAGAGACGAAAAGGTCTAAACTTATACGTTTCTTTCGTTCTTTAACGACATGATAGCAATGGTGAAAATTGTTCAAATCAATGCTCTCGCGTCCGCGCCGTCAATTTACACAGCGACAGTTACGTTGTCCGGTATGCGAGATAATACAATGATTTTGTCTTCAAGTTTAGTCTATCCACATCCAAGCACCTGATATTTCACGATTCAGGTCCGGTATACCCTAAAGTAAAATGGAATTCCCTTCCTGTCCCACAAATCATATATATTCCTTTTAGAGCATATTTTTATTTAGATGGTTGAACAGTTGTGGTAGCTTTTAACTCCCCAGAACAATGATGACATAATGTCCACTATGCATTATTTTATGCTATGGATAGAACTTCAGGTGACCACCCAACAGCATATAACTCGCAAAATGTGAATATGCTTCTAAAAACATATTCTCAATCTCACATTTCAATCGAGTTAGGTCGGTATATTGGTTTTGCATTAATGGATTAATGTTATATTTTTTTTTATTTTGTTCTTGTTTTGTTTAAAAATGTCATGTAAGTTTATTTATATTTTTGTTGAAGACATTGCAATTTTGATAAAATAGTGAATGATAAGCCTTATTTGGCCGGGAATTTCTTGACAATTATTTACATTTTTGCTAATGTTGTAAATCTAACATGTGTTATACATGCCACTTTTATATAAATAAAACACAAATGCAGTGTAAACCAATCACATCAGGTATGGATGAACATGGCCCCTGAGCAAAACAGCAACTAAAACTGCGTCTCTCCCAACAACCCGACCAGTCGCAGGGCGTGGATGGACTACTGAATATATTATTACTTAAATTTTAACAATACATTCTGCTAACAGAAGGTACTTTGCGCCATTCCACAGTACAATAAAAAAGAAACAGTAATTTGAATTGATTCCCTATGTATTTACAAATATCAAAATACATAATATTAATTTGATAATCTATTCATATTGTGGATTTGTTAACACGAATGTTGTTAAACTTATTTTCTTTCAGTACTAAACATATATTAAGTAAGTTAAGAAAAACACAAGGTAGTAATGTCTTGTTTAGTAATAACGCCTGTACTCATTAACTGAAATTATATCAATACATCCTAATTGCTTGGACTATCATGATTATAAACGTAAATCCAAACGGACAATTGTTATATAAGTAAATCCACACTCTATCTTTGGTATTTTTGAACAGCATATATAATAATTGATTTAAACATCTATAGAGAAGCACTTTAGACGTTCAAGTACATAAAAATCCTAAAATGAAAACGATAGAAAACGACACAAGTGTTTAAAACATAAATAAGCGAAGTGTTCACACAAAGGCGTCTTCCAACGAATTCAATCCAATACACATGGGATGATGATTTTTCTGCTGACAATCTGTTGGTTCTAGGCAGAAAATATATCTTTCAAACAGAGACAGTTATTGATATAAATCGATTCACCTGATCTCTGATATTTAGGGAAAGTATAGTGAATAGTTTTGCAAGTTAATGCATACATCTTTTATTGTGCTGTTTATCATACTTTTTTATAATGATTATATTGTTTATATACCAAGATGATAAAATATTCCACATTCAATATAAAGTAGTCAGAAATAATAAAAAATGCATTTTTAAACGGCATCTGTTTGTTAATGTCCATGGAATATAGCGGTCGGGACCTTTGAATACTACGTCTATGTGTCACAGTAATTTAAAATGGATAAAATGTAGGTCTTCGTGCATTTTTGTCGTATTATTGGTTCGTGTGAAGCATACATTTTGTCAGTATCAATTTAAAATGAGGAAGCAGAAAGTCGTGTGTGCTTCTTGTAAAATTTTATGAATTTTACAAACTGCAGCGGTGATGTAGAGGAAAATTGTCGACCTTGCATGTGGAAGGCCACGACCGGGTCGTACCAAACGCTTGAAAAATAGTATTAGAAACTTCCTCGACTTGTTTTCAGCATTTGGAGTAGTTTTAGGTCTGATTGACCCTCCGGTGTCAGTATAATGAGACTGGGCGGGGCATCATACCAAGTGTGGCAGCTGTCATAATACTGTCTCAAAAAGACACCGTCGCGACACGACTGACAAATTGTTGTAAGCGAATCTAAACACCATACAACACCACCACCACTATCAACAACAACAACAACAACAACAACAACAACAACAACAACAACAACAACAACAACAACAACAACAACAACAACAACAACAACAACAACAACAACAACAACAACAACAACATTGTATTTTACACCATACATATAACTTGTGCTTGCTTCAGCATTTTTAAGAAAATAATCCGGCGAAGGAAGGAGGGCGAGGTTGGACTGCACCCGTTAGCCTGGTCACCCGTTAGACACAGTATCTTAAATCTTAATACTAGGTCTCACTTAAGAATTACCTCCCTTACATGACGGTAGCAAGATTCTTACGCCCAAGAAATTAGAGCTGTGTAAAGCGGTTAGGCATTTTTTTTGGTTAAAACTGTATAAAATGTTATATTTCTTTGTGCATATGAGAACATTGGCAAATTTTCATGATTTTTGCCAAGTTTGGATGATATTGGGATCTGTTTAATGAAGCTATAACAGTTTAAAGCTTCGTATTGATACACTGCAACAAATGGGCAAAACTGTCAAAAATGAAGTGGTGCCATTAAACCATCGAAATTGTAAAAAGCAACCTGGCAGCACCATGTTTTTTTGCATAATTGGACAAACAGAGGACTAAATATGAGAACAAGGCACTTTTAGAACCATTGGTAATGTATCCAGTGTTCCAGAAGTGTATTTCTTTATATGTTGAACAGTACAAAATTAAGTGTTATGTGAGACATACTATGCAGGATACGTTCGGTTATTTCGAAATGATGAACTGTTTCAGAAGACGGTACTTTATCTCTATGAACTGGGATAAAGCTCTAGCCATACGGATCGGATACACTCATTAATTGAATTGTTTGCAATGTAGTGCTGGCGTGTGATTCGTTACGTTTAATTGATAACTAAATATGAAGACGTCAATTTTATACTGCATGATGTATGTTAATCAACAGTATTAGCCTGAAACTCTGACTGGAAAATCATTGATACTATCTTATTATTTTTCTCCTCTGAATCACCGTAGAAACATTGTCAAAATTTGATAAAAATCCTCTTGTTAGTGTTTCACAATAAGAAATGCTCGTAAAAGAATGACCATTCCTAGATGTACTTAGTTTGAAACAATTAAAGAAATTGAACAAAAAGGAAACCCAGCGGCTATTTACCATTAGAGTAATCGCAAAACGCCCGCTAATAATACGACATTGAAACCCAAGTTTTCTTTAATCAGTATTTAATGGATAATTGGGAAAATGTATCAGTTACAATGTATTAACAAAACTGAAATTGTGAAAAATAGATGTATTGAAGCTATTACGACTGACTTTAAGAAGACATCACACAGCGCGTTCTCTCTCCGAGAAGCATATGATTACATACTAATTGCTATTTTCGAAAAAAATGATGACAGGTTTCCGTTAATTGGATATTTCCTAGCAAAGTGAAAATCACGCAATCGTTTAATTTGATATTCAGTAAAGTCAATTCTCAGATTCACTAAACGAAAACGGAAGCATAACAAAATGTTTGTTTTTTACCAAGACAGCATTTTATTAGAATGCATAAAACTTTCAATCGGATTGAAATTGCATTTTGCACGTTTCTATTACGACCAATGTTACTTAAGACGACATTAAATAGTAATAAAATATGATAAAGCGTTCTTTGAAAACGCAGAACGTAACCTGGAATGGAACATAGCAGACTCTGTTTTATTGGGATAATGTAAAAATTCAACACCACTCACCCCATCCCCTAGATAGAACAGGCTTAAAGAGTATCATACACACCAAGCGTATGTGAGTATATCCATCGTCCTTCAAGTAACATTCAACTATCACCATATAATAATGATTGAATAGGACTCGGCTACGCAATGAGAGAAACATTATACAGCGCTTTACTCAACTCGATAAGAAGGACTCTAAGTCCCAATATTTAATACTTGAATGTGTTTGCTTTATATTGTATAAATTTAACACCGATTAAATTGTCTTTATCAAACTATCCTGTAATCTAAAAGTAGGATCGATTCGGAAGAAAAAACTGTGTTCGCAAATATCGTTCTTCATTTAGCCCACCACGCAAACTATGATTTATCATGGATCATGAAGGCATTGCCAGTGTTGGATATAGAGCAATTTAATGAACATGAATACATGAGATTTATCATTCACTATGGAACATCAGTAAGTCATCCGTCAATAAAACAAATGTACAAGTTTATAAGTTAATACATTATAAGCTATGTATACAGTACATTTCAGTTGGAGGTAATAGTCAGCTTTAATCAACGTTACCACTCCATGTCCTAAATTATTTATTATATCAGGATATCATATCAGGTTATAAAATATGAAAATAGTTGCAAGCCGTTCTGAGATGGAAAGGTGGGGACATCATAAAAATTTGAAAACACACAGTCTCTTATTAACATAGATGAGCGACCACATTCTTTACCTTGGAGTATGTGTTAAGAGTGATGAATTCAATATTATACTGTAAATTATATATCTTCTTAGATTTACACCACATACAAACTGCCGTGTTTGTAAGGGAATGGTCTGGCAGGGATACTTACATTTATATTGTCTCGTCTTATGATGTGATTAGGGGAAAGAGCGAGGTTGCGTGTACCCGTTACTAAAACTTTAGCTCCACAATGGCGTTTATTACCATTTACCGTTTTAAAGCTTCTGTTGTCACATCTTCTCTACGTTTGTAGTGTTCTTGTTATAATTATTCTGTATATTGATTGTGTTCTTGCTGCTTTGGTGATTGTGTCCTCTGTAGTTGTTGTTTTGAGCTTAGCGTCGATTTCAACGATATTTCAGTTATACCGCGATGGCGCGATTGTGCGCTATCCCACTGGAGTGTCATGCCACAGATATATGGTACGATACCACACCCAGCCACATTATACTGACATCGAACCGACCAGACCTAGCACTATCATTTAAATGCTGAGCACAAGGAGAGAAAACTTCTTATACCATTTTTCTTTTCAAGGTCTTGTGTACTCTGGATGCTACGTTTTCATGTTGATTACATCACTGTTTATATCAGATTCAAACTAATCAACTGGTTTTTGTTATTTTGAACAATTAGTGATAATTTGTTTTATCTGCACGTCATGCAAAGTATTGCAATATATTTTTCTTCAAAACATATTGAAAGCATTAGTTAACGCAATTCTGTATTGCCGTCTTTTTTGAAATGCCATTCCTTGGTAATATAAAACATAAAATTTATTCAAATAATAATCGACACTGACTTTTTTAAAGCAATAAAGGATAAACGATAACTCTTACAGAAGCCGCAGGTAGAAATTACCAATCCACGTCTACATCTGTATGACGGAAATACCTAATTCAATATAATCGTGTATCAGTCTATAAGTCTTCTTTCATAACATCAATAATTCAATAGCATCTAAATCACCAGTCATCAGAACGCAACACTTGAGTATAAAGAAACAAAAAATGTTAGCTGGCAACTGTTGATAGACTTCTGTATAGGTGACGAGAAAGACACACAACTTAGAATATAGATAGCCAGCAGGAGACAATACTTAATGGGAAAAAATGAATTGATATTGGTAAGTTTGCAGCATAGAGAAGAACTGCCAATAAGCGCCATCGCCACGATGCGGTCAATAACAGAAAGCAGGGCGGTAGTGTAATGGATATACTGTTGGCTGCTCAATTGCTATAACATAAAAACTGGGCTGCGTTCATTTCACTTTAGCGTTTAATTTGTTTGCAAAGGTTAGATAACAGACGCTAACCGAACGACATGTTCGCTCTAAACAAAAGCTTGTTTGCGTGTGTTTAATCACGTGACTTAATGAGAAATGGAGGGGCAGCGCCGAAGTAGTCCGATTTCCGATTACTTTTCATTCGGAGTCAGATCTGTCACTTTTTCGCCTATATATTTCAACTGAAATTCTATAATTTTGGTGTTCTGTCCAAAGTTTAAAAACGATTCCACACATATATCACAAGTTAATCTATGTGGGCCTATTTATCATTATTCTGTGTCTCTGTAATGCCATCACAATAATCTCGTTTTTTCACTACATACATTCGTTCCTTCACTCTATCCAAGTTTCATTCAAGTTGTCTCTACCATATTATAATATGACAAAATGGTCCCTGAAAAACACAAAAATGTCCTGTACCTTAGTAAATAAAGACTTAAACTTTCACATTGGGTGAATAATATTGGAAGAATTACGGTCAATACAAGCATAAATATAAATGAAATGCAAAGTTTATATTTTTAATGTGCCTACTTTTGGACACAACGAACATTTGAACAAGAGGTCACCGGTCTTCCTCCGTTCGTTTGCATTTATTAATAAAGCAAGCATGTTAAACGTGGCTGAACGCAGCCCTGATACTCAGCAGGAGACACATACACAACAGGACGACACAGCCGTCCAACACAACACATATAAACCATAAAGCAGCCCTGATACTCAGCAGGAGACACATACACCACAGGACGACACAGTCTTCCAACACAACACTTATAAACCATAACGCAGCCCTGATACTCAGCAGGAGACACATACACCACAGGACGACACAGCCCGCCAACACAACACATATAAAACATAACGCAGCCCTAACACTCAGCTGGAGACACATACACCACAGGACGACACAGCCCGCCAACACAACACAAATAAACCATAACGCAGCCCTGATGCTCAGCAGGAGACACATGCATCACAGGACGACACAGCCCGCCAACACAACACATATAAACCATAACGCAGCCCTGTTACTCAGCAGGAGACACATACACCACAGGACGACACAGTCCGCCAACACAATACATATAAACCATAACGCAGCCCTGACACTCAGCAGGAGACACATACACCATAGGACGACACAGCGCGCCAACACAACACATATAAACCATAACGCAGCCCTGATGCTCAGCAGGAGACACATGCATCACAGGACGACACAGCCCGCCAATACAACACATATAAACCATAACGCAGCCCTGTTACTCAGCAGGAGACACATACACCACAGGACGACACAGTCCGCCAACACAATACATATAAACCATAATGCAGCCCTGACACTCAGCAGGAGACACATACACAACAGGACGACACAGCCCGCCAACACAACACATATAAACCATAACGCAGCCCTGATACTCAGCAGGAGACACATGCATCACAGGACGACACAGCCCGCCAATACAACACATATAAACCATAACGCAGCCCTGTTACTCAGCAGGAGACACATACACCACAGGACGACACAGCGCGCCAACACAACACATATAAACCATAACGCAGCCCTGATGCTCAGCAGGAGACACATACACCACAGGACGACACAGTCCGCCAACACAATACATATCAACCATAACGAAGCCCTGATACTCAGCAGGAGACACATTTACCACAGGACGACACAGCCCACCACTACAACACATATAAACCATAACGCATCCTTGATACTCAGCAGGAGACACATACACCACATGAGGACACAGCCCGCCAACACAACACATATAAACCATAACGCAGCCTTGATACTCAGCAGGAGACACATACACCACAGGATGACACAGCCCGCTAACACAACACATATAAACCATAACGCAGCCCTGACAATCAGCAGGAGACACAAACATCACAGGACGACACAGCCCGCCAACACAACACATATAAACCATAACGCAGCCCTAGTACTCAGCAGGAGGCACATACACCACAGGACGACACAGCGCGCCAACACTACATATATAAACCATAATGCAGCCCTGATACTCAGCAAGAGACACATACATCACAGGACGGCAAAGGCCGCAACAACATAACACATATAAACCATAACGCAGCCCTGATACTCAGCAGGAGTCACATACACCACAGGACGACACAGCCCGCAACAACACAACACATATAAACCATAAAGCAGCCATGATACTCAGCAAGAGACACATACACCACAGGACGACACAGTACGCCAACACAACACATATAAACCATAACGCAGCCCACGATGCTCAGTAGGAGACACATACACCACTGGACGACACAGCGCGCCAACACTACAAATATAAACCATAACGCAGCCTTGATACTCAGCAGGAGACACATACACCACAGGACGACACAGCCCGCCAACACACCACATATAAACCATAACGCAGCCCTGATGCTCAGCAGGAGACACATACACCACAGGACGACACAGTCCGCCAACACAATACATATAAACCATAACGCAGCCCTGACACTCAGCAGGAGACACATACACCACAGGACGACACAGCCCGCAACAACACAACACATATAAACCATAACGCAGCCCTGATGCTCAGCAGGAGACACATACATCACAGGCCGACACAGCCCGCCAACACAATACATATAAACCATAACGCAGCCCTGATACTCAGCAGGAGACACATACACCACAGGACGACACAGTCCGCCAACACAACACATATAAACCATAACGCAGCCTTGATGCTCAGCAGGAGACACATACACCACAGGACGACACAGCCCGCCAACACAACATTTATAAACCATAACGCAGCCCTGATACTCAGCAGGAGGCACATACATACAGGACGACAAAGCCCGCCACCAAAACACATATAAACCATAACGCAGCCTTGATGCTCAGCAGGAGACACATGCATCACAGGACGACAAAGCCCGCCAACACAACACACATAAACCATAACGCAGCCCTGTTACTCAGCAGGAGACGCATACACCACAGGACGACACAGTCCGCCAACACAACACATATAAACCATAATGCAGCCTTGATACTCAGCAGGAGACACATACACCACAGGACGACACAGTCCGCCAACAAAACACATATAAACCATAACGCAGCCCTGATACTCAGCAGGAGACACATACATCACATGACGACACAACCCGCCACAACACATATAAACCATAAAGCAGCCCTGACTCTCAGCAGGAGACAGAGACACATACATCACAGGACGACACAGCGTGCCAACACAACACATATAAACCATACCTCGAATATCAAATTAAGGCTGCTCCAGACATTCAGTATAACACATTAAAGCAGAGGTAGCCAGTAGAATAAAAAACAATCATCGGGGATCATGAGCTTCTGTGATAGCCTGTCCTTGCATAACGATTATGTTTTCGACGCGGAAATGGAGTTCGTCTGGGGAATTATTAAATGTTTTAATATTTGATATACTATAATACAGCTAATGGCGATGTTGAATCCTTTCAAAAACTTGCTTTATATAACGTTGTAATTGCGTTATATAAATTGCAAGGACATTTTGTGGCTGAACGATTAAGTAAAATATATATTTCAGGTTAGAGACATTAAATACATGAAGGAATTAGATAGATATATGTAATATATAAGTCCTTGAATACACCTAGAAAAATCATAACTGCTGTATATATTTGGTTCGATAATCGATACATCTCTGCTGTAGATGATACACCAGCATACGATGTAGTACTTAAAATTAATCCACTAAATGATGTATTTCATGCAATGACAAAAAACAAATAGTTTTTCTCCTTTATAACGGATAATGGTGATAAAAAAAATAATATTTCATGATACATAAAATACATTGATAGTAGCTTAAAATGTCAGCTGTTTTTTGGCCCGAGACAATATAAAAAGAAATAAATACTCGCCTTAGGCCCGCATCTGTAACTTTTCTTACACTCGCCAAAATACAGGTAACATTCTAAGCTACTAACCATGTAATTCTTATATACTAGCAAATTTATGATTTTTGTAAACCTTATGAAAATTTCTCTGTAATACCACTCTTCAACGTCTTTACAAGAACGTTTGGTCTGATTTCGTTATAATTTATAATTATTTTAGATACATTTCAGTCACACGTAAACTGATGTTATATCTGTATCTGTATTTGAAATGCAGTTTTAGTTTAGGAGGTTTAAAATGTTTGTAATTTACAATTAGACCTCTCGAATGTGTCGTAATATGTAAAATGTTTCTTGTTATGTGATTTGTTTTGTAAGTGACTTTAATGATGTTTTCACATTCATTATTGGTATTAATGTTTTCTTAAACCGCATAGTTTTTCTACTATCATATGACAACAAACATATTTTTTGAAAGTATCAGGTACAAACAGTTTGCTTTATAATTCATGCAATTTAAAACAATTTAAAATATAATATTTTTGAAAGGCATTAAAATAATTTAAGGAACGCGGGGTCCAGTGATAGAGCAACGGAACCAGGTTCGGAGGGTCGTAGGTTCGATCCTCCGCTACAACTTAATACAGGTTTTACCCAGGAAGACACTGAGCGTGAATTTTCAATGTTGTAAGAACTTGTTTCAAAATCCAGGTAAAACATAAATAACTTTAAATACATAGAAACGTTCACACCGTCATAAAGTATTTCGTATTGCTTCCCACAATGGGTAAGCATATTGCATTATATTTCTAGAACAGTCGCGTCTGCTTTCACCAGATCTGGCTTCAAAACCTAATTTTGCATTTAGATCTGCGAAGCCGAATAATTTGTTTTAATTATCGGCATGCATTTGTCCAATTATTCCGAGATAAAGGCGAGCATTACAAGAATCGCACAGAACCTGAAATGATATCGATTGATAAGGTCTATGTATAACATATTACATTAGACAAGACGCACATTTGGAACGCTACATGCGATATGACATGGTGGAATATGGTTCCCTCCAGAATACAAAACGGCATTTATGTTCACAAAGCATGCATGATATATGTCTGATATTGCAGATGTTTGCATTGGAGAAAACAATAACGTTGAATATTTGCATCGAATGCACATGCTTATTAAAACCAATATTTTACGAGCTACTATTTGTGGTTGACTTTAATATCATATTGTATACACTCAGTTAATATGCTGTTTATTGTATCCATTAACTTTGCTTATTATTATTCTGAGAGAGGTTTGACCCAATTTCATTCGCAGACGAGATGATATCAAAATTGTACACTAAAGCTATTATATAAGCAGATGATATAGCAAAAGATCATTGGCACTTTTTGTCTTAATATTCGCCACCAGGACTTGTGATACTGGAATGTCCTTGCACGTGGACCGATAATTAAGTATGTTTTTTTGTTGTCTTGCTTTAAATGTTTGATTTACACAGTTAAACAAGATCAAACCTTTTTTTTATTCGTTGCTTTTCATCAGGTTTTCTCGTATTTACTTGAAATATTAAAACGTATAAATGTAGATTCCGTGAATTAAATGAAATCATTGGTCAAAAGCTAAACAATACACTGTAATGGTCATTTAGAATAAATCCAAATAAAGGAACCAATTATCAATATAGTTATTAACACTTATTGTGATCTAAGTTGTTACACTTTTATTAACTTTTGATCAAATTATTACTCGAATTGTTTATTTCGAACGCACGCACGCACGCACGCACGCACGCACGCACGCACGCACGCACGCACGCAAACAGGCATGTTTAAACTACATAGTTTTACGTCATCAACATACTCTCTTTATTTCTTTCGTTTAACCCTTTACTCCATAGATAAGCGTTTTCCCGCACCAATCACAGAAGGTTTTAGAAAACAGTGCAGGAAGAGTTCAGATTGCTCGTAACGAGTAATCTGAACACTTCCTGCGCTGTTTTCCACTCTGTCAGTTAATATAAACATAATTCACCAAATAATTGAAAAGCTTTCTATATTAGGTGTCCAAAGGCGTCCATATGAAGTTAAGGGTTAAAACATATTTGAAATAGGATCGAGCTACGTGGGCGCTCGCTTATGTTCGGTCAAAATCTATATTTCATATTTAATTGTATCAAAAAGACAATCAGAGAATGCACACTAGTGCAATCAAATGTGTTGTATGAACAAAGTATTCACGAAACTTTCATAAAATAAAACAAAATTCCAAGACGTAAGAATCTGAATACAAAGAAGTTGGAAGAAGACAAAGATGGTTGTTACAATACTATCCTGGCTCTGCAGACTCACGAATATTCGTATTATTCAAATACGAACATTTGTGAGGTGAAGGCTGATGTGACGTCTCTGATATAGGTTGTATAATGAATACAGTAACAATCGATTTTACAAATAAAAAACTGGAACTTAAAATGGTTTGCCAAAGATTGTGTGATAACGTTGCATTTGAAATGTACAATAAACCATGATATCTGGTTTTAAGCAAATCTATTTGGAAAGGAACGCTTACTGAATATTTATGTATTCGTTAATAGTCATAGAAACTTAGAAATGTCAAGTCTTGTGTTGAGTTCCATTCACAATGCGGAACGCAGCATTTGTATTATCTAGGACAATTCTTAATTCAGATACGATTTTTTGTTATTGTACGATTTAGTGTTCATTTTATATGATGCCATTGGTAAATATTGAGCTGAAATAAACACGATTATTGAAATGTTGCAATAAATGTCACATATTAGAGCACATGCACTGTACATTTCACTCCAATTTAATAATGCCATTTCTTTAACCCTTTACTTCATATAGACACCTTTGGACACCTCTCATATTGAAAGCATTGATTCACCACATATCAGCAATGGTTGAATTATGTTTATATTAACTGACATAGTGGAAAACAGTGCAGGAAGTTTTCAGATTGCTCGTTACGAGCAATCTGAACTCTTCATGCACTGTTTTCAAAGGCCTTCTGTGATTGGTGCGGGAAAATGTGTATCTATGGAGTAAAGGGATAAACATATGCATACATAAATTCCTGAACTGGGTAAAGTGTTACATTAGAATTTAAATAAATCAGCATTAATGAAAATATCATCTAACGTTTATCGGTAAATATTTGTTTGTATATTGTTTTTCAGATGGTTTCTGTTGTACTTCATACATATTTATTGTATATTTATCACGAAAACATCTAATGTTATATGCTGTATTTCGTAATGTGATGTACTTGTTTGAAGAAGGCCTCAATGAAGATTGACTTTGTCAATACAGTCACTCTCTGTAAATAAAGCATTTGAGTTACTTAGTGAATAGATCTAATGTCTCTCTATAATATAAGCATATAAGCGCAACGACATGTATCATTTCTTATATTTTAGATATAGTGCAATATGCAATTATGTCAAACATATATTCTGTCATATTTTGCTGATACCTGACCCATATCATCAATTTAGATTCAAGCCTCTTTCATGTCTGTATAAAAATTTCCTGTTTATTTGAAAAAAAAGATGCACTAAAGATGGCTATGGTTATCACTGTACGTATTTTAAACGATCTAACAACAACAATAACAGCAACAGCAACAGTAACAACATCAGCAACAGCAGCAACAGCAGCAACAGCAAATGACATACCAAAATCACCACATCCAACAGCAACATCTAAAACTATGACAACACTATCAAAACCACCACCACCAATAACAACATCAACATCTTTAACAACACTATCAAAACCACCACCAACAACATCAACAACTATGACAACACTATCAAAACCATCACCAACAACATCAACAACTATGACAACACTATCAAAACCATCACCAACAGCAACAACATCAACAACTATGACAACACTATCAAAACCACCACCACCAACAACACCATCAACAACTATGACAACACTATCAAAACCATCACCAACAGCAACAACATCAATAACTATGACAACACTATCAAAACCACCACCAGCAACAACAATTGTGATAACACTATCAAAACCACCATAAACAACAACAACCTCAACAACTATGATAAAACTATCAAAGCCACCACCACCAACAACAACAACATCAACAACTATGACAACACTATTAAAACCACTACCAACAACAACAACAACAACATCAACACCTATGACAACATTATCAAAACCACCACCACCACCAACAACAACAACAACAACATCAACAACTATGACAACACTATATCAAAACCAACACCAACAACAACAAAATCAACAACTATGACAACACTATCAATACCAACACCAACAACAACAACATCAACAACAATGACAACACTATAAAAACCACCACCACCTACAACAACATCAACAACTATGACAACACTATCAAAACCACCACCAACAACAAAAGCAACCTCACAGCAAAAACTGTAGATATTTGCTTTTTTAAATCTACCTTTGCTGTTGTATACTTAATACGTATATGTTTGCAGTACACAAACCAACAAACATATCAACACGTTACACACATACATATCAGCACGTACCATGTTAATAGCATGCTAAGCTTCCTGAAACATCCATGTGAGACAAGATGTCTCACAAATTCAAACATTTTCTAAAGAAGCACTGATCAGAGAGGTTTCCACGGAAACCTTAACGGTTAGGTAATAACTGTAATTCAACACAAATAACGACATTTTGTAGTAATTGGTTTTGTTGGTAAAAAAACACATTGAGCTCACGCGATCGTTAAGTGTTTTTTATTTGCAATAATTTTGAATACGAGTATCATTAGCATGCTATTGCTAATTAATCGGATATAACATCAGTGTTACGGCGCTATACAAGCAAGCTGTCAGATAGGACGTGAACATGGGCTGGCTGAGATTGAAATATCTTGGCTCGAGTAGCTTACGTTTTTACTTGATTTGTACCATTAAGGATAATTAGCTAGTCTGAGTCAACCTTGCAGATTAGTTTTAGTAACCGTGTTTGATATTTGACACGGCTTAATTAGTCAGTTACAGTCTTAATTTGTATGGTCATCACGGTCCGTATTTTGATATGTATGATGAATGGTATACTATAAGTAACAGACACTTTGTAATAAACTAAGTAAAATATGTTTAACAAGTCTTTTTTATTTGAATATGGTTATAATATCAATACATTACAAAATTAATAACATGTCATTTTGATATTTGACATTTTTTAGCAATCTCGTTCATAGTCCCTTTTTGTGAAAAAATGTTGCAAAATTTTTTAACGCAGAAAATCTATAAGGTTGCAAAGAATGTCACCAGAAATACATCAAGCATTCAATATCTGCAGTTCGCATATCAGTAAAAAACCTCCCTTTATATTAAATGAAAACATATTTTGAAGTCGCATAACAATCCGAATACAACTCATTTTTATTGATGTTATAGATAAATTATGTTTGTTTAAAAATTCAAAACTTGTTAAAATGTATTCTATCTTCCAACTTTGTGTTTCATTAGTATTGTAAAACAGATGCATTATATAATATTTTTTGCTTATAGATTGGTTCATTTATATTGTTTTTGTTCTTGTCATTTCCATCGCATTTGTTACATTTGACGTCGGATTGTTTGCATTCCGTCACAGTGCAACTTTCATACATCATTCACAGCCCGTGCACTTCATGCACGTAATTGAAATATCATTTTTATTTGAATTGCTACATTTCTGGATTGCATTTCGCATGATTTATTGATTGAAAATGAATGATGTGAACAACTGATCCTGTAATAATAAAATGGTTTAAAACGCTGTGGTTGCATTGCTATGATTACTACTGCACCATGTTATTTAGAATGAAATCAATCAGTTGGTTGGAGCGGAATCTGGCAGAAACAAAATGAATGAACGGAAACAGCCGGAATGCAAATGTCAGAACAAGAAATGTCATATAAAGATTATACTAATATATTTCAGCTCGCTTGCAAAGTAACTCAGAGTTAATATGAACGCCCTCGAGACCGCTTCCTTGGTAGAAATCAGTGTTGCTTATAGGGGCCTAAGGGTCAAACTGGGGATCCAATTCACAACTTCTATTGTGAGGAGTCAGAACTATATCCACTGAACTACCTATCCGGTTATATAATCTGGCATGTGTTAAGAGTAGTGTACCCCCCCCCCCCCCACCTCCCCGTCAAAAAGTTCTATGATTAAATATAACTCCTACCTAGCTTTATTTGTACAGCTTTATTTATAGTATATATGGATGTCTATGCGAGAAATACTTGCATGTTAAATAAGAAGTACAATTGAATGACTTAGTCAAAATGTTTTTTTTGCTTAGTGAATGGTATGCCGACTAAAAAGAAGCGGTACTTGTATGACGTAGTAAAGGATACATTTCTTGACTAAGTTCCATACGTAGTGTTAAAATGGTAGAGAGAGTCTACACATTCATTATTAAACAGAGCTAAGCATAATAGTTACTTACAAGGGTTGATATACGAGTACTAAAAATAACTTAGTATTTTATATAGAGGCATAGTTACACACAGTACATACTTGCATAGCTTAATATAGTATGCATAAAACCAAAGACTCATTAACGCTGTTAAATGTGTCATTACATTCAAACCCGCGTTAGTGGTCACCTCTATTAAGCAACCACTTGTCTTAAACAACCATAAATTGTATTTACCACTGTTATAATTTTAGTTTAAACAAACTTGTATTAAGCAGTCACTTGCTTTAAGGGGTCGGCTTGGTTTGACTGTGTATATACAAAATATGAAATATCATTGCCACCTTTTCGTTTCGCATTTGTCATAATGTGTTCTAAGCGTGTTGAAACATAATTGCAGTTGAGTGATTCTATTTAAAATAAGTGTAATATTGAAGAACAACCTTTTTTTCAAATGGGTTTCACATCGACGCAACAGGTATAAACGGCCATTCCATGTTTGATTCACAGATGCCAATGAGATTTGATTGTGCAATCATACAGACGACAGCGCAACCTTTAGCTACTGCCTACACGTTATTAGTATGCTTGTGATGGTCTCTATAATGTACGCCAACGTAATCAAGTATATTGTGCTTCACAAATACCAACCAATTACCGTTGATTTCATGAATAAATCTGGTCCTGTCGTCTGGTAACATTTGGAGTCTGGTCTTTTTTTAAAAATTAAACGCCCTTGCCTAAGTAAAGGATTGTGTGGATCCAGTGATACTATGGTTTTTGAGTGCCCGCTGTTACCATATATTTTTTTATTGTCTCTCTCTCCGGTCTCCTGTATACTAGTATTTCATTATTGTATTAGTTCAATATAAAGTATTCTCAAAATGTGCCTGAAACGCTCTCGTTACCGATTCCCTGATAGAACCATCACAGAGTGTAGTTTATTAGATTGTGAAAGGTCATTTGGTCTAGCCTATTGTAAGTGGTAAACACCCTATCCATCAATCCACCGCCCAGCTTAGCTACATCTCTCTCTCTCTCTCTCTTTCTCTCTCTCTCTTTGTGTGTGTGTGTCCGTCTCTCTCTCTTTCTATCTCTCTCTCTCTCTCTCTCTCTCTGTATGTGTGCGCGCGCGCGCGTCTCTCTCTCTCTCTCTCTCTCTCTCTCTCTCAGTCTCTCTCTCTTCTCTCGCCTTGTAGATCTCTATCTCTATATCTCTCTCCCTCTCTCACTGTTACTCTTCCCAATCTCTCTCTCTCTCTCTCTCTCTGTCGAAATAATAGGCAAATAATGATCCTGACAAAAAAAGTTTGAAGAACCGATACAATGATACAATGTCAGTGTTTCCTTTTCCTCAGATTGGTCTAATTAGAAAAAAGCGCTTCTGTTGATGTAATTATTTTGCCACCAGATTAACCCTCCATTGCTGTTTAATCTGGCTTTTAATGAAAAAGTTATTTTTATACAATACCAATCGATATCATCCAGGCAATGTATCTATTGTAAATACGTTATCAGAATTTATATTCTAAAATGGATGTGAATTGGTGTGTGTTTTTTTTTCAATTAGTGATTTCAAATAAAAATTAGAGCACAACATTTCTATTTGAATTTTTGAGAATGTGTGTGCCCAATGAATATTTATGAACTCGAAATGTCTAAGAAATTGTTGAGATATCTACACGTCATGAAAATCATCGAGTTAAACATTATGTCCAATAACCATCGATGAATTCACAATATCTTAGAAATCGTTGTGATATCCACACTGTCAAAAGATCATTGAGTTATACGTTATGTCCAAATATCCGTCGATGTATTCACAAAATATAAGAAATCAATGAGGTATCAATCAGTAAGTTATAATTTTGTCCAAATACTTATCTATGAACTCGCAATATCTGAGGAATTACTTAGGTATTCTCACGTCAAGAAAATCCGAGAGATTCATTATGTCCAACTAATCACCGATGGATTCATAATATCTAAGACACTAAAATAGTTACAAGTGTATTTACATTTCCAAAGACATCAAAGTATGAACCAGATTATGCATTCATTTGATTGAGCCTCTTTTAATTAATAAATATTATGATGTCTTTGTTCGAAATTGAGATTCTTTGATTTTCAAATTTGTCATTTATTCCCATGCGTCGTCTATGCCGTTGGTTTCGCCCAGTTGAATTAATATTTGAACCAAACAAAACTTGAGTTTAATATCGATTTCATCTTTACTACAAGTGTTTCAAGATCACTTATTAATATTTGTTATATTGAAATTAAAAAATCACGTTAATATTGGAACCATGATTACACTTAAATATATAAATTTATAAATAAATAGTTGGTCTAGCTATAAAATGCCAACATGAATACTTGTTATTAACATTGTATGATATGATATCTTGTTTGACATTCACAAAAATACTTAAAAAGATAGTCTTAATGAATGATCAGAAAATGCTTTCAGTGTGACTACAGAAGACATGTTTATTAATATACATTTTGCTGAATATTAGAAACGGGAGATTTTGTGTAAACACTATTAAGCACTTTTATTCGGTTAATGTTTTGGTCGCAGAGAGGAAACACGTAAGTTATCTAGTTAATATACTGAACGGAACAGCTAACCCGCCATTTTGTATGTCCAACATCTTCATCAAAATATTGAGTAGCGATAAAATAAAATATAAAAATTTATATACGACATTAGCATGCAATATGTATTGACTTTACATAGCCTTTATGTTCTGTCTTATTTTAGTCAAATTGTCAAGGACATTTCTTTGATACTTTTTGAGAAAATAAATGAAATGTCAGTTATATTAAACGCCAGGTGGCGTGTTAGCTGTTCCGTTCAGTATACATATATCGAGTTGGTTTTGTGATGACATTGTTTAGTTTTTATTAATTTATTTGACCTCGATTGCGATGAAAGCTCAGAGCTTATACGAAACGCTCTCGAGTCCGCTTCCTGGGTAGAACCAGTACTGAGTGTTGTTTTATGAGAGGCATCGGGTCGATCGGGGGATCGAACCAGCAACCTCTGGCGTGAGCAGCCAACTCTCTATCCATTAAACTACAGCCTCGCTTTGATGACATTGGAACACTAGTTCAAAATATTAATCACACATTTTCAAAAATAATATGTCTGTGCCGTGACTTTGTCATCCTTTTATCAGATTGTTTTTACATTGGATTGTTTAAATAACAATAGACATATAATATAACATCTGATTATCTTAATTGTATAATTTGTATCTATATTTCTTTTACATTGTATTTTACAACTCTACATGAGTAATAAAAAAAAGGAAATATGGATTTATCACTTAAATACAAGTAAATATAAACAGATTTCCATCATTTTTCATCAAGTCGATTTTAATGTATTATTTAAATTAAATTCAAATATTGAACACTTTGAAATTATTACTAATGAGGACAACATCCGAATTCCTCTTAAGAAATAATTCAAACCCGGCTTTTGTTTGACTTTAATTCTCCGTGTTTTGCACACAAATCAGTTGTAGATCATTAATTCTTGAACGTAAAGTGCTATTACAAATACTTTATCTTGCATTATTGCTAACCGGTATTTAACGATCGGAATGCTTCTGTCTTTTGATTAATGGTAAACACACATCTTTCGTCTTATTTCATTGATTAATTATTTATTACAGTAACATTAAACTTCCATGAAATTAGTGTTTTTCAGAATTCTTCAATAGCATCTTTATATGTATTATTCCAATGTTATTAATCACAGTATTTGGAGATCTTTGTGGGTGAAATATACCGAGAACATCATATAATGCAAGGGTCGTAACCGGAGTATAATTATACATAAGCCAATTGTAGGGTGAGAGTAGGGATAGGAGATGGGCTCATTCCGGAAGAAATGGACAGGCACGTGATTTCGTGCCTTTTGGAATACATGAACATCTGACAGGTCTTGTAAAGTATTAGTACGGGTCTATTCTAGAGATTTCTTAAATTTTTTTTTGGAAGATTTCGGTTTATTACATGTTGCGTGACGTACAATAAATCCTAGTCTACTGCCATGCACAAGGTAAACCGATCCACCATGCTTACAGCAATGGTTGCCCATCCTTTATTTAATACAAAAAATACAATTATGTTTCACCAAAGAGGATGAGAATGGGCACTTTATGAAAACAGTACGATGTGCACTTTCAATGCAAACAATAATAATTGAAGTCATCTTTGTATCAACTTTTTTTCTTAGGTGTGATAAACGTTTTGCTTTTGAAACAAGATACTTAGCTTTCAGAATAATATTGATAACACTCACGAATAAAAGGTCTCGCAGATTCAACTGTAAAAAGATGAATTGTAAAGTACAAGGTTTGGTATTGTTCTGATCTGATGCAGCATTAGTGCCATGTAAAATATCTGATTTAAACATATTTTATTGCCGCAAACAAGTTACCTAGCTTTCATTGAATTAGTCTTTTTAAGCAAGTAAGTGAATAATATTGATAACACTCACGAATAAAAAGTCTCGCAGATTCAACTGTAAAAAGATGAACTGTACAGTACAAGGTTTGGTATTGTTCTGATCTGATGCGGCATTAGTGCCATGTAAAATATCTGATTTAAACATATTTAATTGCCGCAACGTGTACAATAGGGTCGAGCCACAAGATCTTAACAACGTTAGTTACGGATCAACCCATAAAATATAAATTTATCATGGGATTCAACTGTAAAAGGGTGAACTGTACTGTACAATGATTGGTATTGTTCTGATCTGATTGCAGCCTCGGTGTCATAATAAATAGCAATTAATCATAATTTTATGTTACATAGAGCAGAGATTTTGTCGGTTACTAGTAAATGCACTCGACGTTGTAAACCAATTGGGACTCTGTCATTATACTTCTCTATCCAAAACCTATCATCTGTCACACTCACATACGTTATACAAGTTATATACTATATCATGAAAACGTAAATACATTTGAAGAAAGTTGTCAATAATATATGTAAAGTAAGTAAAGTAAACTGTGTGTTTATTATAGTGTCACCCCTATTGAAAGGGCAAGCCACACTTGGCTTATGAGATACCTTTATGCTGTACGCAGCTACTTCCCGAAAGCTTTCATTACCAAGCGTCAGGCTGTTAGACATTCTGTACCTCTCAATTTAACTAGCTGCTGGGTGAGCAACCGGCCACATCAGAAAAAAATCCAAATGCTTCTATTGAGAACCCGGCGAACCATCGACCTTCCGCTCCCGGGGCGGACGCCTTAACTACTAGGCTACGGAAGACGGATGTTAGAAGGATCCCTGGAATGCACAGCACACGTCCAGGAATACGAAACCATAGACTTGTTTTTTTTTATTCTGTTCATGAAGGGGATTTAAATATGGAACGTTTCTCACCTCAAGCACCGGTCTAAGTGGTTTTCATTTTTTGAACAACACTAAATGAGCTGTATAATACCAAAATGACAAGAAATGACCAGAAATTACTACAACACTACGTGAAGGTGTTGACTTAGCAGAGGGTTGACTGGAAAACAGCCAATACCCATCAATCCATGTTTAGACACTTAAGCCACTCATTTTAATATGGTTTCAAAACCTCCTATATGCTAATAAAATGAAATCGCATCATCATTATTATAATCATATGATTTTCATATGAAACTTTGCATATGATAATCGTATGAAACATAATATGAATTATGATAACCATAATGTAGCACATAATTCTCATATGATTCTCTTATGTATTTCTTTTGTAGTAAGAATCATAAGCAGTTCAATTGCTAATGTAACTTGATCATAGCCATATTTCATAGCTTACATAGTCTGTAGAATGAAACCAGCTCTCCCGATTGGTCCCGTTCAATATCAATGTTTGGAAAGCCACATCTGAGCACGTTGATTGGTCAGTTGCCTTAGGGAACTTTTGAATGACGTCACAGTTCAGTAAACGTTCAATTGTTATGAATTGTTGGACAGGTAGATAAATTCCTTTTTTTTTCATTGGGGGTTAAAAGACCTGATTCGGGAGATATCAGGTTCTGGGATAGAGTATAGCTCACACTAGTTTTATATGTATGGTAATCGTCTTTATATGTGAGATGACTGAGAATAGGCAATAGACAACCAGAATGTTAATACAATACGCAGACGTGAATGTCTAATATAAAATATTGAAATGGTGGTATTGGCCGGTAAACATAACAGTTTACATCTGCATCAGCCCAAATATGGATTGGTTTTAGCGAATATGATATTAATAGAGTATGATATGATAATGGAGGAAATGTCATGACTTTGATCCCCTACTCGAGTTCAAACAATTATTAATGCACCGGAGTTCGTGCTTTATACTCCCTTAGGGAAAAGTTTCGTTTCTGATACTGAAAATTTAATATTTTTTGGTAGTGAAATGATAAACTGTAATTTAATTTTACGGCGGAAGAAACAGTTGAGACAACACGTGTAATCATGGTTTTAGAATGAGTTTAATATATAGTTTGAGAATTGGGATACGTAAATAATATATATTGTTTATAACAGGGAATTGAAAAAGAAACTTGGCAAGAAGTGCACTTATTATTGTCTGTATCAACACGATAGGGATATTTATTATATTGAATTTGATCTAATACAAAGTATTTCACTTTTCATAAATTGGAAAAGATTGGGTCAATGTAGATGGCATGAACCATTTTTGTTGCCAATTGACATAATTTAGTAATGTTTGAACACAGTTATTTAAAAAAATCATAATGTTTATTATGACTATAATGGCTGAAATACAATATCTACAAACTGTATAAATTGTTCTTGTCAAAACAGTGCAAAACACTTAATAACTAACGTTACCCGACCCATTTTGCCATCATATTTTTGATGTTAACCATAAGTATGACAAAGATCATATCATAACAAAAAAGGATGTATCTCAATAGAATTCTTATTGTTGTGAAAACATTTTTACAATGAAACTGACATCAGCTATTAATATAATACGGAAACGGATGTATCGATACATTCTTATCACTTCACAATTTACTTTTTAGTGTGAATCCCTTATTTTTCAGTTTTTTAATTTAGTTTTATTTTTCTGCCATGATGCGTTTAGGTTCGGCAATGCTATACTTAATAATTAAGAAAATATCAACCTTTATTTGGTATATTGAAGCAATTTGTATAGCTGTTACATTTATTTACATGAGGCCCAAATTCGTCTGAGGACGCTTTATTAGCCTATAGTGGCCATAGCACTTTTTGAAAATTAACCTTCTTTGGGGGACGTCTTAACCCCTTATAAATAAATATAAATACCCCACCACACCCTTACTGAACAAAAAGTAAATTACTATGAGAAGAAAATACTTTAAATTCATCAGTTAAAAACATCAGTTTTCTTATGTACAAGTTAAAGTCACCCTACAGGTTACCTATATGATTTTCAGTGTTTTCAGTCCCTTGCTAATGTAAGGATAATTTATATCATATATGAACACGTTTGACAGAAAGGGTTTTGAGAGGATGAGATTTGAAATTTCACAATTTCAACCTTTTAATTGTCATTTGGGCTTTTTTAAAACTCCATCCTCCTTACTGAACCAAATCTGATTTACTAAGTCTAGACAATACTTAAGATGTGAAACTATAAATTGGTATTAAGCAAATAGATCAGTTAATGGGAATGTTTCATTTTCCATAGTACACTATTCCTTTGAAAAACTTAAAGTCTCTTTATAGGGCCCCTATAAACACTAGCCCCATGATTTTTACAAACGTCAAACCCCTACTCATATGAATAACAAATATCAAATATTAACACATTTGACTGACCGATTGTTGAGAAGAAGATTTTGAAAAATGTTAGATATTTCTTATTGAACAAAATCTTACTTATAATATAAAAATAAATGAAAATATCAGATTTTTCTTTTTTCCAATAGTATCCCTATGTAAAATTCTAAGCCCTTTACAGGGCCCCTATAAGTATTAGCCCTTTTATTAGTATAATCATTCAACTCCCTACACATAGAGATACTTTATGCCACATATGAGCAACTTTAACTGACCTGTTCTTAAGAAAACGATTTTTGGTTATTTCTGATATTTATTCATTTCAGTCCCTCCTGGTCTTATTTACAAATCTAAACCTCCTTGTCCAAATAAATCTTCTGTAAAAATACAGTCAAAAGCAGTTTCATTTTGAAAAAAAATTTTTTTTTTATTATAATAACATGTGTTCCCTAATTGAATCCTCGGAGCGGAGTCATTTTAACCCATTTGTACGAATCTAATAGAATTATAGTTGGTTATTACTACTTTATAACTATTTTCAAAATCTGTTCGGCGGTTTATTAGAAGAAGATTTTTCAAAGTTTTTGATTATTTTAGTAACGACGACCATTATGAATTTCAGATACAATATGAAATGTTCTGTCTAGTCTCCTATGCAAAAGAAATATCCATTTGAAGTTTAATCAGCCTAGCGGTTTGTGAGAAAGTGCTACTAACCGACGACAGGCGACGGGCAACGCGCGACAGCATAAGCTGTTATGGACAGTAGAGCTAAAAATGTTCACATACTGGTACATGTGTATGTATCAGCATTTCGAGCTAAAACGTTTTTTACGTATTTCTTCAAACTTATTTTATTGATAGTTTGAATAGCTTGTTGATATATAAGGTCCACAATAGCCTAACGCCTACAACAACGCTCGAGACACAATCGAACATAAACATACACTAGCAGCATGATTGTATGCAAAAAACTTTATGACTTCGTTTTTTGTTTGTTACGGTGACCCATATGGGGTTCCGTTCATGTGGATACATTTATTTTGATAGTCTGTTTCCCCTTATCTTAAAAGAAGCATATTTCAAAACAATCAAATATCAAGTTTCATGCATCTTCAAGAAATTAACGACAAACATATGTTTTCTATATCCTCTTAACTAAACTATTCATTCATTCCAGTTGGGAACAACACTATTCAGATATGGCAATAAATACATCACAAAGCAGTAGATGTTGTCTAGATTCAATAGCGTCCAGTCAATACTTAAAAGAACTAAATAAAAGAAAATGACAAAAAAAGTGAAAGCATACACTCCACTTATACAGAATTTCATCAAAATCAATACGCATTAACGTCTATGATTACTATTTATTTAGCATAAGCATGCAATATGATGCGATAATGTAGACTACTTTGCAAAGTTAAAAGTTGTTGGATGGTGCCATAAAACGAGTTAGTACCTTCCATTTTTTTCTATCTAAACCAAGGCTGAAGAAAAAATCAGTAATGTCTAGACGTCCATATCTAAGCCATTACATTTGTTATTTACTCGAACAATTAACAATATAGGTGAAGTGTAATACATATTGCTTTTAGCAGAACTGCCTTTCAAGCCGCGATGGTCATATTACTGTCACGTGATATCAAAAAAAGTTTTTATCTACATTTGTTAAGGTCAGTTAATACAACACATAATCAAGATGTTTTGCATAACGTTCTGAATTATTGAAAATATCTTTTGTTTAGAACCGTTATGGGTACATAATTATATAGAACTTAAGGTTAAGTAATTTTTCTGGAAAATGTTCATACAGGAAACATAGAGGGGAAACATTTTAATGTAACATTATAACTTTTTTGAAATATTGCACGTGTAGTTATAGGATGTATAGGATGAATTGCCTAGAAGCTTCGGAACGTTTGGGATGCTGGTGTTGAACTGTAGGAAGGCTTTAGACTAGATTAAATAATGTATTTAGTATATTATTTAGAATGCTTAAGAATCTATGATATCCTTAGAAGTATATCAATTTTACATAACGGAAACATTATTTAGGATAATTTGGGAACGATGAAGCGTAAAATTTTGGCTTCTGCAAATTTTTGGGAATTCTATGAATGGTTTTCGATCTTATTGAGTGTGTTTAGTTAGGTTAATGAAATATGCACTATCCTCATGTCCGCTAGCCTAGTGATGACCAATTCTGTTCTCGAGCAACCATGTTTCCAAGGAATAATAAATAATGACAACATTGAGTGGAAGAAGTGGCAACTCTTTACGACCGCCTCACAATAAGTACGACTGCTATTGGCATAGTCAATCATAACTGGGCTACGCTAGTACGGTTTAATATGTTAACTTTGTTTATACATGTCGTTCAGCTGACTTCTGTTATCGAACGTTTGTAAACAAATTCAGCGAACTGAACGCAGCTCTGGTGAAAGTGAAACACAAATAAAATAAATATACGAGATTGCTGAGCATATTATTTAGAGTAAAATAAATGAAAAGACGGAGAGTCATGAAACTGTAACGAATTGTTGGAAATAGAACAACCACACATGTCAATATAGTAGCAATAATTAGGATTTTTATCAGTATTGATAGGTGGAGTGTCTGTGTACATTTTAGAATATAAACCACCTTGAAAACACAATAATATCAGATACAATGATCATTTGTGGTACATTAACACAGCAAAGAAAGTAGTTTTATCGAGTTTATGTGAAAAAGTGAAATATACAACACTCTACAACACCCTTCATACCGCTTAGCACAAACGTGTTTAAAGCGTTGGGATAATTCAATGTTGCTCAAGTACACAATATCGCTTAAGCAACACTAAATTATCCCAATGATTTAAACAACAACACAGAGGCAATTAAGTATCAAGGCAATATCGATGCAAAGCATCAAAGTTGTTCGTGCTATATTGCACACCATTGTATGGCTGAAATTTTTTACAGTCTTCATGTAAACTGACTAGATAATGAACCAACGTCCAAAATGCAGTAGTAATAGTTGATTGCATGTACTCGGTTAATATATTTATATATACACTGTTCCAGTTCTATTCGAATAAATTGTGTTCCAGTAATCAGTAAACATGCCAGTCTCTATCATTAAGTATTTCCAAGTTTGAAACAATAAGCAAACTATTATAACAAACCACATGTTTTTGTTCGCTAATTTATAATCGCCAATACATTGTCATTATCAGCATATAAAAAGTGTGTTAATCATAATAGCAATATAGTCTTCACTCATTCAAAGAAATACTGTTCCCTATAGTACATCACTCCAGAGAATCCTTCCAAAATCCAGAGCAAAAGAGTCGACCGGTCGGCTACTTATCATGAAACATCTTATGTACATTTCGCATTTTCATAACGTTAGTACGTTGGTATTCATTTTATTTCTTGCTTTGCTATTTTTTTGTTTTATTTCACCTATAGCATAGTATATTATGACGGGTACTTCTGAAGCTGCACATAGTCCCATTGGTGCAAAAAGGTACCAAGTGCTTTTTTCTTTCATTTACACTTCGTACCTTATTGCACTAATGGGGCGAATTATACAGATGAGGAAGCTAGATGTAAATTTGGTGTACTTCCAACACTATTTGTTTCTGCTTGTACAGTAAGCATTTGAAAAAGACATGTTTCAAGTCTACCCGACTTTCGTCACATGTCTTGCTACATGATCTAAAATATTTCATGGGTTTGAAATTCGGAAATCCGAACTTAAAATGTTGTCCTACTTTCTCAGCCAATAAAATCGCTTAGGATTTTTTTTAAATGGAATATTAAATTTCACATAAAATGTCATGACCGCTAGTAGATGTTGCCCTTCTTCATCAGGTACTACAAAAACTTCAGGAACGAGAAAGCAGCTCAACATCTATGCCGTTAGAAAACATGACTAGACAACGTCACAACGAGATGAGGTTATCAAGAACCTAGTGTGAAATAGAAATATCTGGTAAATTAACATATAGCCTTATATGGTATGCTAGAAAGATCAGTACTCTCCGTCTCCATACCACATCATTTACCCACATCATCGTTACCCTTAGATGAAGTGACAGACATTTATCTTTCAGACTGGTGTAAATTATTTAAAACATCCACTTTTTCCCACAGCGTTCGTTATTATGTCACTTTCCTGGCGTTATATTTCCTTAATAATAAAATAAATGGTACGTCGATCTCGTTTAATTACGTTCTCGTTGTCAAATAACTTGGCAAACAAAGTATTTATGGGTGTTTAAGTACCCCTTGCGACTATTTTGTCTATCTCGTGTAAGAATTCGATGACATATATTAAGAAAGAGGGCACTGCCTATCTCTTAAACATTTAAAGCGTTATGACTCAGGCTATATTATTAACAATCTATATAACAACGTATGTGTTTGTTTAATCGGATTATAAAATCCCAAATGGTGGAGTTAGTACCTATTTTTTAGAAATATTGTATCTCTTTAATATTATTAAAATAATGAATGAAATGTCATTCAAGTAAAGAATAAATGTATGTTTAACAAGAACATTGCTGATTAAACAAAACCTGTCTTAAGCAGCCAGTCAAGGGAAGGAGCAAATGTGGTCTTTTATGAGAGGTTGTTGCTGAATACTGATTAAATTTATCTGTAAGCATATCAAATGGGACTACTTAAGATAGTTGACCGCTCAAGACAGGTTGTTGCTAAATACTGGTTAATTTTCTCAGTAAACATAACAAATGTGACTGTTCAAGATTATTGGCTGCTCAATAGAGCTAACCGCTTTCATAAATTTGACTGTTACGTAAAATGTGCATTAAAAATGCTATAATCTCCGTGATATTCGTATTCGACATTGTGTCTCATTATCATTCGTCTCTCACTGCTCAAGCGAGAAAGTTACCTGCGGAGATTGGGTGTGCTAGAGTATGGTGAATCTTTCAGGATCCCAGGAAACAGTGGTTAGTGTTACTGATCTTCTGTAAGCCCACGAGGGCAAAACATGACGCTAAATATTCAATCAGTCAATCGATTATTCGGCATATTTATTGTGTAACAGATGACTGATGGCTTGTCTTGAGATTTCTAAGTTTCTTGCTCGTTATATATGTTGTCATTTTCAACAAGTTGCAATTCGAGCGCATGCTCTTATTTTTATCCAATAAGAGCAAATTATTTTCGCCGTCTAATTTTTATTAAAGTTGATTTAACGTAACCACTGTGAATAAAGGTACACAAATGCACCCAAAGCCCTACCGAAGGCTTGACTCAGTCGGTTACAGCATACACTCTTCAAAAATAAGAAACGTTCATTCGATTGTTTTGCTCCCTCCTGTCTGTTCTTACTTAAGAAGAATTCTCATTTCTGTCTTAACCTATACGTAATATCGGTTTTACTTGATGGCTTATTTGAATATATAG
Organism: Panopea generosa; assembly: GCA_029582155.1. Classification (NCBI taxonomy): domain Eukaryota; kingdom Metazoa; phylum Mollusca; class Bivalvia; order Adapedonta; family Hiatellidae; genus Panopea; species Panopea generosa. The sequence continues at coordinate 36,144,973 of CM055898.1, read as the reverse complement.
ATATTGTTAAATTGATGTCTCAAGGCTAATATCATAGCAGTGTTTAATGAAAACGGAAAACAATTGAAGCTAACAGTATTTTGACAACAGCCTGTAATCCATTTTGTTTGTTTGAATATTTAGCGTCATATTATGTCATTGAAGGCTTATTGACGAGGTCCATTATAAGCAACAATATACAGAAAATGGGGTTTATTAACTATCATTTGCGATATATTTTGTCATAATTTACTTAATAGATGTTCATGCACTATCCTAAATACTCGAATGTAAAAAAAAATAGATATTAAATATTTTAATAATGAAATTGGCAATATTTTAATTTATCGTCACTGATTATATAACGACATCAACAACAACAAAAAATAACGACAACAGCAACAGCAAGGCAACGGCACCACCACCACCAACACCACCACAAACACCAAAAAACACACCATTTAAAATTTAAATAAACACGAAAAATATTCGTTCTCTAAATTGCATATTCATAAAAGATGAGAGTATATCCAGCCATATCTTTGTTTCATATTCCATATAAATTATTTATTGCTTTACTATATTTCTTCCACGCTGTTAGCATTGATTTGGTGATATTTTGTCATAAAATTGTACTCCGTTTTCTTTATAATGAAATAAGAGGTACGTCGTTGAGCCATAACTATGTACTCGCTGTCAAATGACTTGGCGAACAGAGTATCTCAAGACAATATATCGCCCCCTGGTGACTACTTCATGATTTTTTTGCTCGCTTTATAAAATATGACAGTGTGTATTTTCAGAGATATGAAAAAAAAACTTTCCAGTAATATGCCAATTTCATTTGTATATCGATGAAATTTGTCACGAGGAAACGTGGCTTTTATTGTGCGTGTAGAATCGTTACACAATATCAGTGTTAAACAAAATGCATTTATTTTAATCTCATCCAATTTGGAACAATTGCAGCAAGTGTATAACACCCTCGTTGCTGTAATTTGGCCTTAAATTCAAATGCCGAACTTCTATCAAGATACTACTGGCTTAACACGTTAATAACGTTTCAGGTCTCAATACACAGTTGAATTTTGTTATTTTTTCTATATAAAATAAGGTTTGGGTTTCCTTATTAAAAATCATTCAACATAGACTTATCTCAAAGTATTTCTTTACAGCAGGAATGTATCCTCATATAAAAATGCATAATAACTGGGATGTCGACCTGCTTTGTTTTTTTCTAAAATGACAACCTTAGACGTTTTAACAGAAGTCCTCAAATGCTCATAAACATGTGCATCTGTTAGGATCCTATAAAAGTCACCTTTTTAACATCAGTTATGTCTTACAACAGTTTATGCTATGCAAGCATTTGTTCTACTAATCTGCAGCAAGAAATCACATCACCCTATGAACCAGTTTGAAAATAGTTCAAACCGAATTACACAGAACTTTTTTAAGCGCATGAATCTACCACGACAAAGACGAGAATCAACTGTATAGTGAGACGTTAAGTGTAGTAAAATAAACATATGTTTTCGTCAAACTTTAGTGATACTGTTGATCAGAAAGTTATACATGGCATTCAAGTGAAACGAACTATTTATTCACATCAATGGTGTTGGTTCTGACGACGTGACATTTATTGACATTATATTTCGTTTCAGCAGTGTCAACACTTCACTGTTAATACTAAAAAAGAGGAGTCAATGACACCAATCAAGCAAGAATATTCTTATAGATACCATGCTAGAAGAATTTCAAGTTCGGTTCATATCGGTGCAACTAATGCATAGACATTGTTTATTATTTCAAACAAGGGCGTCTAGATTAGACTTAGTGTTTAACCTCATTTGACAACCATTGGAATAGCTTCATTTTTCATAATTATGTCGATCTTAGTTGTTTAAACAGCCTACACAATGATTTAATTATTAAGTTCGTCATCACTGCGCACGCTTGAATGACATTGCACAGACTCCATCCTTGATTCAATTCTGAACGAGTCATGTACAAACTACACGGACAGTTGCTTTGACCACCCGGTCACGAATGACCCAAAGTAATGGTTTCAGAGTGTGTAATAAAGAAAATGTTAAACAAATGTTTAATACAGATTAAGTGCGTATTAATAATGGTATAAATGAAATTTCCCCCCTAAATGTGGAGAAATAAGTGTTCGTTTTAGAGTAGGCGTGTAAATCTAGAATAATTCGAAGCACTAAAGCGGGTTCAATTATTGATGACGATGCACCATGAAACCGGTCTCATTTGGGATAATGTCTTTTTCTATTCAATACTCGGGAAGTTAAAACAATATTTGTCGAAATAAAATCTCAATCTCCAGTACATTATATTGATTATGTGGGACAGTGTCTCGGGTTTATGAGACGCTTTAATTCGTTTATATTGTTGTGCATTTATAGTTTTACAAATGAATTGTTTTGTCTGGAAATTGCTAGTAAATACAAAAGGTTTGAAGTCGTGTCAGATTCGGAAAACAATAGTAACCGATTTTATTCCGTTACTAAAACTTATGTTTGTTTTAGTTACAGTAAGAGTATGATGTTAATATCTTTACTAGGTTGAAAGGGAATTTTAACTTAATTTGAAAAGTGAATTTTAAGAATAACAATATGTTAAAGCAAGATAAGAAAGTGAGATATTGTTTAAATTATAAATGCATCTCTTCCGCCTTCATCTCCAGAGGATTGTTTCAAATTATCTTGGAAACCCAATTAAACTTATGTGAGAATGAAAATCGAAACAGATGGTGCCCCAAACACCGATGTAACATTATTTCTAAATCGTATAATAAAATTAGCAGATCAATATATCCTCTAAAAGAAATACTTGTCGATACAGAATACGAATATATACACATGAAATAGAAGTTATAACATTCAACAACAACCTTTATTTCGTCATGGTCACATTTGTAACAACAGACAATGATAAATAACCAATTAATAAGAACGGAAAATGCAAATAAGATTCCCTTGTGAAGACAGAACAAATCTTATTCGCTATTACTTTCATTCACAAAAGTTAAAAAAAGTTATGAGAGTAAGAATCCTACAGTATAAGGAAAATTGGGATTAGATAAATTATAATTTCATAATGTGTAGTTCGAGTTGTAGTGTTGTAAACTGTCATTGAAAGAGATGTTGTAATTTTGATTGTGCAGTAACTGTCTGTATTCAATCACATTTGGATATTTACGGTCGTATTCTGGAATAAGTCGATTTTTTGCTTCACGGAGTGACACTTGAAGATTAATATTTTCAAAATGTCGACCAAAAGTTAAAAACATTCTCCGACTATGTAAATTGCATTGACCACACATTGAAAATATACTAGCGGAAAAAAGAAACTGTGCATGGGTATAATATGCTATAACTAGATATATGAGATATATAAGAAATCGCCAAAAAAAATCAACAGGGTTTTATCTTACCTTTATTTAACACCAGCTCAATTGATATGGTTATGCATCAGCAGCGTCTTTGATAGAGATCAATTTTCAGAGACGTTCTCTAAACAAAGTTCATCTCATCAATACCGTGTATGCCCACCATTGGAATCGATGCATGCTTGGCAACGACGCCTCATTGATGCGACAAGTGTGCTGAAAAATGCCTGGGGAATACCATTCCAGATTCTCACAAGCGCAGGTGACAGGTCAGGTAACGTCAACGGCTGATTTTGGAAGCGACGTAAGCGACGCTGCATCTCATCCCACACGTGTTCTATAGGCGACATATCCGGTGACATTGAAGGCCAGGGCAGCACATTCACATTGTTCTGGATCAAGAAGTAGGTGACGCCCTGCGTGACGTGCGGGCAAGCGTTATCCTGTTGCAACGTGGCGTTACGTTGCTTCACAAATGAATGGACGTGAGGCCGTATGATGTCGTCACGGTATCTGACGCCTGTAAGTGTGCCGTCCACAACCACAAAAGCTGTTCTGCTACGGGATGAGATGCCACCCCACACCATGACACTAACTCTGCCGAATGGACGTCGTTGAATCACACAACTGTCATGGAAACGTTCACCAACACGACGGTACACTCTAGAACGACCGTCGCTGCTGTCGAGATGAAACCTGGACTCATCCGTGAAAAGAACACGTGCCAAGTCCTGTTGCGTGAAGTGTATGTGTCATCTACACCAGGCAAAACGTGCTATAAGATGACGTTGCTGGAGAACAGGACGTATGGCTGGACGTCATGGACGTATGCCTCCTTCAAACAATCGATTACGTACCGTTCGGGGACTAATTCTTCTAAGGACAGGAATACCTTTAGCCGTCAAAGTAGCAGTTCTGAGTCGTTCACGGAGATGAACGACCCGGATGTACGTATCCTGCCGATTAGACGTTACGCTTGGACGTCCTGACCGAGGCCGGACTCTGGTGGTCCCAAACTGTTGGTACCGTCTCCACAAGGCGTTTACAGTATTTCGGTGCACGTCAAATTGTCTGGCAACGTCAGTATGACGAACACCAGCTTCAATCATGCCTACGGCGCGGCATCTGTCAGTTTCATTCAACCTTGGCATGGCGTATCAAAGACGTTTTTCAAAATTGTGCTGGTTTTGTGTCTTACAGGTATCAACACTATGCTTTTACACAGGTTTAGGCGACAAACGTGTTTGCGATTGACTGGCGGCCAGAAAAATCGTGAAAACGAAGACGTTGGCCAGACAAACTACCCGTGCAACTCATGCACTGACCAGTGTAAATGACCGAGAGGGATACACAACTTACCTGTGTAAAGTTTGAAGCTTTATTTTATAAAATTGAGCGATACATGAACATTTAACACATGCACAGTTTCTTTTTCCGCTAGTATATATTAAGATGATTTTATAAGAAGCAATTGACCAACAAAAATGGATTCTTAATGTTATTGGTGATGCTTTTGGTTTTATGGACAAGCTGTAATGTATCTAACCTTTTATAATTGACCTTTTATAACTGACCTAACTGAATCCTGTTTTACGTATATGTGGCACACTTTTGTGGTCAGTATTGATTTAATCTTACGAGTAAGTAAGTACGCGATAAATGCATTATAGGTTCTACTATATCACTTACTTCTATTTGAGGTTCGTTGCTTTCAATTTATCAATTAGTATTAAACGTAGTATGCAGTACGAGCCCAGCTCTAGAGATTGGTTCCGTTAAATAGTGATGTTAGAAAATACTCATTTGAGCACGTTGATTGGTCAGATGCTTCATCTGAAAATTTGGATCACGTCTCAGTTTAGTAAACGTTCAATTGCTATCATCGGAATTGTGGGACAGGCGTAGGATTCACTGCATTTTCGTTGGTTGTTAATAGACCCGAATCGAGAAATATCTGGTTCTGAGATAGACTTATTAGTAATAAACATCTTTCTCAAAGTTGAGTTTAATATCTCCTTAATCATAAAATGCCGACTAAACAATGCCGTTTACTGTTGCTATAAGTCCATGTGTATATACAGTAGTCATGGTCAGATATTGAAATGTTAAAATGTAAGACAATAGACGTTAGTACCTGCTGAACAAAGTTTGAATATGTTATACATCGGGGTGCATAGATAATACATGTACAGAAAGATAGAAAAACAAATACAAGAAAAAGTAACCGTGCCAATGGAAAAAATCCTCCATTTCTTTATTTGTTTCCAGAACGCACCGACAGACAAAGCGAAAATTCACGCGCGTGGTTCCCTATATCATTTGTGTTTTCCCGGAAGCCGGTAAGCGGTCAACTTTTAAGATCGCTTACGATGTTATTAAATTAGTCTCAACCAAGTACGTTATTGGTGAATACGATTTCAAGACAATTCTTAGTAACGATGGATTTGAAGAATATTCTTTATTCAAAGTCTTAAGTCTAAGAATAGTTTGGCGAATACGGCCCTAGAACTTTGACTGGGATTCGGCGTTTTATTTGTTTAACAGTGTTTTAGCTATATATCAGCGCAGCTAGTAACCATTCCCGGGAACCGTTAGTATTACACACACCTTCTCAGCAAGTTACTGACTACTTACCAACATGTTCAGAAGTGGGAGATTCATGGCTGCAGAGCTAAAATACAGTACATGGCCAATCATCAAAGAAATTGTTGGCTTGTGCAGTATAAAAGATCCATATAATGTGTTTAACACACACACATTTATATAATATGTCTATAACCATGTATGTTTTACAGAATAAATATATTGTACATCCAAGCAGAACTGACTTAATCTTTCCAAAAAGGCACTTGGCGAGACGTACGGAACATGAAATGAAAATAATTGTCCCGACATGACACGTTTGTTGTGTTTTATCGATGTTTGCTTTTGTTATCGGACCCAAATGAGATCTTTCCTTCAAATATTTTTTTACTGTGTCTGACAGACAGCGATACTAAGAAATAGCCTACCAGACAATCAAATAAATTAAGTTTGCAATATCCGTTTTTGACACTTTCAAGGAAATATGACGAGAGAAACTAGAAAGATTAATATTTTATGTATTCTCTTCCGTTTATGTCTGTTGTTTGAACTAATTGATTTTTGAGTAAATGCTATCTGGGCTAAGATGCTATTTTTAGTCGTAAGGAAAGAAGCCAAACTGATCAAGATCTAAAATTGCTTACTGTAACACGTTTTATTAGCTAGAACTTTATTTTCGCTATTATTCGCGAGTTTCAGCCTTCGCAAATTCAAATATTTCGCTGGAATTGCAGTCATGTTCACTATCCGGTTGTTTATCATATCCGAAATCGTGTCAGTCCAACGAAAACGGACGTCGCGAATTCATCATTTCGCGAATAGAGAACATATATTACAGAACAGAACAGAACAGAACATATATTTTATTGATTTGCACATAAGTACATCATCATACAATACATACATATACTAGAACATTTATATATATATACATATATATATACATATATTACATTTCTATTATATGAAAACATTTCAAAAACTGTTGTCACGTGACTAAGTATAATACTATCTAAACAAATAAAATATATAGAGGATGAATTAAGTGTTATGAGAAAGTGAAACACGCAGTAAAAATGCGGCTTTTAGATATTTTGCAAGTTTTGTTATTGTACCAATATCAGTACTCTTTAAAAGTTCTATGAATTTAAACATACTTGGGTTTTCGTAATAATAACGTTCAATAAATTTCCGTCTTAAAGTATTGTAACATGAACATTTAATGATGAAATGATATTCATCTTCAATATCTCGAGTTCTACAATATGTACAGTATCTTTCGGCTCGAGGTATTCGGTTCCTACCAAAACGACCCGTTTGGATGTGTAAATTGTGAGAAGACAGTATAATCTTGCAAATATAAGTTCTTAAGTCAACTTGTAACATATCTAAATACTTTTCATAACCAAATTCTAATTTTACCAATTTATATATATGTAACACTTGGTTTCTTTCTATATCAGAGTACCAGCTTTGATAAAAATTATCAACCAAACGTTGTTTAAAAACATTAATAAAGCTTTTATCATTTGCTGTCCCTTGTTGATTCCAAACAAAAGCGAATCCATTTTGGCATAATAAATGTTTAACATTTGTTAACCAACACTTTTTACCAGCTATGCAATCGTCATATGACAATTTGTACATAACTTTTCATAATATATTGTCTGTGTTTAACCAATATTTTAAAATTCTAATATATCGAGATATGTACAAAGGGTATCTAGCTAATTCTCCATAAACACCAACATTTGAAGTATTAGTTCTAACATTAAGAACAGATTTACAGTATTTTAAGTGAATACGTTCAATTTCCTTTGATTTACTATATCCCCAAATTTCAGAGGCATATCCTAAAATCGAACCTACAAATGCATCAAACAATTGGCAAGAGATTTTCGGCTTGACTTTTATCTTTTTACAGTTAATTAACAGAACATTCAATGCCTTTAAAGCTTTACCAACTAGGTGTTCTTGATTAAGAGCAAACGTTCCTGTATAGTTAAAAACTGTCCCCAAGTAATTAAAATCATTTACAACGTCCAATTGATTTCCATTATAAGTAAAACACATATGTAGTATATTGAAATTAAAAATGTCATTATGTCATTATCGACTGTCCTGTTTGTGATGTCATAGTGTTAGGATAATTAATTTCATGATCAGAAAGTTATACATGTGCAATAGCATAACATATTATGTATTGAAAATAATAATTGAAAGCTATTATTGTTAACTTCATAATTGGTCATTTTTGTATGTAAACTTTATTTACGGGTTGATATCTTAATAAACTGGGCAATTAATTGTGTAATTATGCTCAGTCGGGTTTTTGTTTTCTTTGGGCATAGTTATGTTAATTATTCTGCTACAACTCTTGTAGTATTCACATCTCCCGCCCGCTTCAGGTATGTTTTACCTAAATGAAAATGCAGAGAATTCCATTTTTATCTAACAATTTATAAACACTGTACCGTTTACCATATCGCGTTTTATTGACCTCTATGGCCAATCAATATATGCAAAATCACTGCGTTGAACTGACCATATCGGGGTCGGGATGGGAGAAGACCATTATTATAGTATTAGCCTGTAGTACAGACCCTGCTCTCACGATTAGGTCCGTTAGATAGCAATATAGGGAAAGCCACGTTTGAGATGTTGATTGGTCAGTTGTTTCAACAGAAAGTTCGAACGACGGTACAGTAAGCGTTCAATTGCTATGAATTGTGGGACATGCATAGAATTCCCTGCTTTTCCATTGGGGGTTAACATACCTGATTCGGGATATATCAAATTTTCGGATTACCTCAGAACAGTTGCGGTTCATTCTAAATGTAAACGTTACCGGATAAAAAGCTCAACTGTTTTGAGGTAATCTGGAATTGTATAGGTCGCACTGATCTATATATCGGTGAAATAGATTCCTCTGTTATCCACAAGGTCGCTAGGAACTAGGAACTCTGCATATGTACCCAAAACCGAAAAGACAGATCACTTAACCAGCTTATGAAACAATGAACCGGCACTGTATTAAGCAGGTGTGTGTGACATAGGTTCTCCTCCTTGTATACGTGGTGTTGATATATTGAAGAATCAGGACTGTCTGATTGCATACATGTATCATTTTAATTTAAGAACGCTCTTTCGTAATTAATAGAATGTCTGCCATTTACTATTGTCTCTCCATCGTTGTGTTCTATGCTTCTATCCCATGCTGTTTATTCTCACGTATACAGGAGATGTCAAAACTGTCTATAAATAGGAGATGTCAAAACTGTCTTCAAATATATTTTTGGCATAAATATTAAGTTGAAATGTCAGTAGGCTCAATTTATGTTGCCGTCGTTTAAGAGCGTCTTGGTCGTTTTTAACGCACTTCATCTTAGAAATATAACAGATTTGCAATAACACGGCATCATCCTTGATCAGTAGTATTCAACTCATTGATAACCTGTATAAAATGAATGTCATATTGAAGTAACTACATGTATGCTTCCATTACAAGAGAGCTATTATATTAAAACTTGTATTTTTATAACATTGGTTGGTTTTAACAAAACACATTTCGACAATTAGTATGTCACAGCGTGAAGTGATTTGTTTACTGCTATGCGACGGATTAGTTAAATATTTCCAACCGGATACTTGCAGATTGGTTGCAATATTCAACAGTATAGATAAAGGTCAAGGAACAATAAATGTGTTGCATATCAATTTTGTATATTTATATTTCATCATATTGTTGAATAAAAAAACAAACATTTAATTCATTTCAAAGTAAAACAATAAGAAAAAAAATCAGTTCATTTTCAATCACATGAATAAACTTAGCCAATAATGAAATAATTTTAAAAACCAAAATGTATGCTTTCTTTTTCCTTTTCAGTGTATATATATATATGAATGTATGTTACAACTTGACTGATACATATATTTGTACGGTTTGTTGAGGGATGGCCCACCCCGACCCTCACAGACCTATTACGGGGTGATTAAATGGATCACTTTTCAGTGATTGAAATTAAAAAAAAAAGATTATACTTGAAAACGGTTAGAAAATAAAAAACTTATTTACAGAAATGAGTAAATAATTATTTAAATAACGAGCATAATAGAAAATATGATAAAAAAGTTAGTAAATGATACCTTTGTATAGTCACTTTGTCACGTCGGAGATGCAATGGATTAGTTTCTATAGGCAACTGATTAGTTCTCAACTCGGATTCATGGCGCCGGATTTGTCTTTTATATATCTCCTGTCAATATTGTGTAAAAAAATCATAAGCAGAAATGTGAGCTAATATGTTGCATTACTGTTGCTCACTTCACGCTGTGACCTACCATGCATCCCGTGGTTTATAAGATTTAAGTAACACTTTGTTAATGCCAGATTAATGTTGATGTAATATGTTGTATACTCGATGTAAGTTACATGATGTGTTTCTTTTCTCTTCCATTATACAATGTCTTTGTCCTTTTAGCACACTGTTGTGTAACTATAAACTATATTTGTGTTATTGGCCGGTGTCCTAAACAACTTGAAATACACTGCTGTCACTGTCATTTTCATTGTAAAATCTGCATTCACATATATGTTTAAAACGTTTATTGCGAACGTGTGTGTATGATTGTAAGTATCCTTACTTTGTTGTATTTTCAACATTATTTGGATTTGCACTGTCAAAATTTGCTATGGTATGACAACTGACATTACGTCCTTCAACAGCGGTCAGGGGCGTAGCTTGACTGTGTAGATGTGTAGACACAGTTGTAGGGGTCCGCATCATGCTCCTTCGTAATATTTGATTCAGCTAGGCTGTCGTAAGTGCGTTTAAGCGTATATTTCTTATGGTTTTAGGGACCTTGTTAACATTACCTTTTTAACTGTTTTATAACCAAATAAATAGAAAAAATATGTTAAATTTCTATTCAATGATTTTTTTTTTGTTGCGAATTTATATTTTACTCCTACTCCCACTAGGGGTCCGATATTTTACTACTTTTTTGGCATTTTTATTTTCTCGATTTCTAAGAAAAAAGGTATAGGCACGTTCCTACATTGCCTACTGGAAGCTATGCCACTGGCGATCTGCATGAGCTAAGGTACTGTGAAATATATAAGATACAACTCATAAATGCAGTAAAGTTGGTATGGACATGTGACTGCAATTTCTTCTTAAGTAAAACGTTAAGTTGATCTTAATTAATACCCCACTCTTGAATAATTACAACCTGCCACTTTTACCAGGTGCAGCAAGCTCCGGGATACGGGGCTCTTTACAGAAATACATGGTTCAATGGGTCCTTCCCCGTTCAGTGAAGGAAGTTCGACAACTGTATCCAATCGTTCCAGCAGTCTTTATGACGAAATCATACCATTGCTTTCTTCAAGGAAATATTTCCCTAGTTTCTATCCTGAATAAGCAGACGTCAAAAGTCACTGACCTTATGTATTTTGTTCGCATCTTAGTGTTGCATTGCCTGAACGAGAATATTCATTTTCAATCGAAACTTACAGCTGGACATGATAGGTGTTAGGTGTACCAGCATAAAACAGTTACATGTCACCGACATGGTCTTCAAGGAACCTTCCATTATAAGAACAAAAAGTTAACAAGTAGACTGAAACATTAAAGACATCAACACATTAATTAATTTATAACATTACTAAACACTAACAAATCAATTAATTTACATAATATTAATATAGTCGGTAAAACTGAAACGTAATACAAAAATATTATCCGCAGCCAATGCTGTCACTAAATAAGCGAATAACTTTGCGTTTGAACACATAAACAGCCATATGTTTTATTTACAATTGTTCTTAAATTTAAATTACTATAAAAAAGCAATGTGTAAGACGTACGGAAATGCTTTAATATGAGTTTATGTGCCAAAGAGGTGAGTAATTACACTCCATTCACGTGCGCTGTAAACTATAATTGAATATAGGTATGCCACGAGATAAATTTTAAAATCAATATCAATTCCGCAGACGACGACAGTCTAAGTGTTTATAACGCTAATTTATGTTTTGTAATAAGATTCGAATTAATCTTCATAGTAAGAGAAAGAGGAACGTTAAGCTTCAGTCGAAAGAGGAAGACAATATGAAATTAAGTCCGGAAGAAGTTTTCAGAAGTGCAGGGTAGTTGCGAGTTCGAAGTCCCGCCACGCTACAGCCTCCGTGATGATCAGTATACAACTTACCGTCTCTAATGGTATACATTTCTCACCGCTGATTGAAGTGAGAAAGTTATCAGTTCAGTACATGCTGAGATGGGTGTCCTCGAGTACTGGTTAACCTTAAGGCTCCAAATTAATTGCGGTTGGGTTAACTGATAGTCTATAAACCCTGAATAGCATAAACGTGACGCTGAATATTCAAACATACAAATCCATTCCCATCCTGGTTATACCAAATACTTTAAAATGATTAAAACAACATCCCTGGCAATAGGTATAGCCCTGGACTGATCAGCTCGATGTCAGTATACTGTTAAACCTGTCTTAAGCAGCCAGCCAAGGGAAGGAGTAAAGGTGACCTTTTCAAATAGGTTGTTGCTTAATACATGTTAATTTGCTCTGAAAGCATAGAAATAGGAAATAGCAAATGTGACTGCTTAAGACAAGTGACTGCTCAATAGAAGTATAAACATACACAGGTTTGACTATATTAAATCTGGATAGACATTCATACTGTCTGTATTGTCATACCATACCACGTGCATGCTACTTCTGTGTGCGGAACTTAGATTACACAAGCAGCCATACTATTTATATGGTAGGGTGATTACTGGGAAGATACACTTCAACCCTTACAAGACAATAAAGTGTATAACTATAGACAACTATCCAAAAATATCTAAAAAATGTTATTTATTTCATATTTATTTGTGATCGTATGACATTTATTCTTATTAAGTTGTGATAGGCAATACTTTATAAACGTATTAAAAACATATACACATGTATCAGTTACTTTACCAAATGAGACAATTAGTGATTATATTATTTATAAAAGAAAACTACGGAAGTAAAGTATTTGATTTGGTTACTTTAATGCCAAATCTAGGCTACTTTAATGCCAAATCTAGACCACGGCTTCATTAAATGTATGCGAATATGATAATAATACAAATATTCATCAGAGAAAAAATAATAGACATGTATCAATATTATTGAACTATTTAAATTGACTATTTGCAGTCAAATGTAGTCACAGCAATCGAAACTAATTTAAACTAATCAAGTGAACTGCGGGAACAGCCGATCACGTGATCAGCTAAATACCAACATAAAATAAACTTAAAACATGTCGGTATTGATATAACAATTTATGGCACTGGTGACAAGTGTAAAGTCCACCACATGGTAATGAAAACACAATCCACAATGTCTTTTACATTTAACTATACTACTTTTGACAAGCCGAAATTCCCCCGTTTACCGGTGCCAACCATAAAGATGAATATACGTTCCCTCTGGTACTGAAGCCGTGGCGGAGTGAAATTGTTTCATGTGAACTTTCTATTCAAACTTGGTGAAGATTAACGTCCGTTTATGAAATTATAAAATAAAACAGCGGCAGAATATAGTTTAAATGGGAGAAGGTGGGTGGGTAACTCAATTTTCTTTTCATTTTAAGTTTTACCGGAGCCGCAATTTCGACCCCCAGCATGTGCTTATCCGAAAATAAAAAAAGGAAGTGGAATATTGGATTGTTTTTTAATTAATAATGAATAGTTTCTTTAATAAATTGATTCAATCTTTAAATGATCAAATCTTAATATTATCATATATACTGAGATTAAGTCATAAACAATGTATGTTAGCCTCAGGAACGCTTCAGTGTATCTTTATTTAATTAAACTTTAAAATGTTTTATTTTATAGAGAATGCAGTCAGACATAAACTAGACACAGGATGAAATATTTTACTTACATCACATTGCCTTTTATCTTATACTGATGCAGTTTTAATTTTGAAAACGGCCATATAAAATCGCAACAATCTATATTTTTCTAATATTCTGTATATTCTTTTTTCTAACTTTACATAATGTTAGATGCTGTAACAACCCTTGAGTCTGTGTATATATTCCAAACTTGATTCAGATACTATTATGTTGACCCCAAATATGAAACTTTGAACATATACGTCTGTCCTTCGATTTAAAGAACTTAGGTATAATCGGGCGATCTGTTCCTTCTATTTCTTATTAGAGTCGGAATTTTCTCTTGGTGAATTTCGCCAAATATAAAAAAAAACATGTATTAAAAATAGCAAAGGCTGCACCTACAAACAATTTAATTGATTTGGAGAAGTTACCATTTCTGTTGTTATATAAATCATAATTATATTAAGGGACTACTTTATAAAACGTCCTCCAATTAAATAATTCGTTTAAATATAGCAATCTGCTGTAGAATATGCATTTTTTGGTGATGTGTGCTTAAAAATGATTTCACAAGCACCAGTTTAAATAAAATAATGGCTTTATTATTAATTAACAAATAAAACCAACGGTTTAAACTGGTGCAAATGTTTAACGTAAATTCTTTATTTCAACAAAACGTCGTTTTGTGCAGTGTCTTGTATTTGTAAGTCCCACTGGAAGATGGTGTGAAACTTTGTTCCGAAAACAATGTTCACGGAACATGTTCTTAGTATTCTGGAACTGTTTCTTTGCCGCGATTATGTTTTCTTCAAGAATAGCTCACCGAAAGATGCCCCGTAAGAGTGTTTGTTAGTAATGTCGTCGCGACTATATCTTTTCAAGTTGGGTGAGCTTTTAATAAACATATTCAAAATTAATTAAACATCATTTAATGTAAATATCTGAGAAGTAAACATGTGATGAATGTCTTAGTCTGTGAAATAACTGATTAACAATCCGAGATGTGTTTAGAAGGGCATTGACATATAATTATGAATACAGTCGCATGGGTTATAATTCTAAAATAAGTTGACTAGATCTGCTCTTTGATCCACACAGCACGCATTCCCAAAATAAATCAGATCATACATACGGCATGCACTCCATGTACTAGATATTAAAATGTTAAGTAAATAAACTCTACTAACCATTGAATCTCCCAACAGCTTTAAACATGAATACATTAAATATGTTCAGTAGCAATAAAGTTTCTTATGATCTTCCATAGATAAACAGAAATGCAATGAACCAAGCGCTGTTTTGAATAAATCTAATGTAAACTGTGCTCGATTTATACGAGTTAATCGGTCTATTAAGCGTGGAAACAGAAGCATTATCAGATATAACGAATCTTTACTTCACATTTCTTAATGTTAAAAGCAAGCAGTAGTCTTGTTTCTTTAAGTTTTCGAAAAATGATACACATCAGTAGCAATGCTTTCTATTTTATTTTTATTTAATTGTAATCGGGCGTTCTATTTTGTATCAAACATTTAATCGCATGTCCATTTTTTTGTATGTTTAGAATTTTGAAGGAAACGGTGTATGACTGTCAGTGTATAATGCACCAACCCCACAAGACAAAATGACCTGTTTATCTGAAATGACGGTTTTGCTTAAAGATGTAAGTCCATCATTGACTTTCCTTTTTATTTCTATAGTGAATATAACATTTTTAATAGCTTGTCATTCACAAAAAAAAAAAGATCCATTCGCAGAAGGGAAACTTACATTTTATTTTTCGTGTGATGAACGAAATACTCAAATATCATTTGAAAAGTAGGGACCATGTTTCATCCAATACAAGTTCCTCTGTTCATTGTGCACACTGTTAGCAAAGAGAAAGTAAACTTTAGAAATAATGTATTCATATCCCTATTTCCAAACACCATTTTTCTTTATAAATTCCCAATTCAAACATGACAATTCTTTCAAAATGTCCCAAATACATCAAGTACGCCATTGAAATCACAAAATGGGCATTAAAATGAGCATTTAAATGGAACATGCATATACAAATAAAGAGAAACAAGAACTATTGATCACCAATCATTTCTACCCCACGGAAGCATTTCAGGTTTCATATGTGTGTTATGCCTCCACTCCACAGTTACGTCCCTTTTTTCCCACGGTATAACATGATGCTTACGCTTAAAAACAAGACCTATGTAATTTGGTTTTGTAGTATTTTCTAAATCGTTCATAGTAGTTGTGATTTCTTGCTGCAGATGAGTAGAGCAAAAGTTGGCATAGCATATAATGCAATAAGACATCACCGGTGTTTAAAAGGTGACTGTTATAGGATTTCAACATATGCCTGTATTTATTAGCATTTGAAGACTTCTTTTTTTCAAAATTCTCAGGGTGTCACTGCACCCTCTTTAATAAAAAAAAACAAACGCGGTCACCCTACACGTTACTGTGCATTTCATGTGGGTTTACATTTTTACTATGGAAAAAAAGCTTCTATGTGGAATTATTTTTTTACTATGGAAATCTTAGACCTTATTTTATATAAAACACAGAACAAATTCTACTGCCTACAAGATGACTATTGACGATTGGACTAAAACACTATAAAGTCAAACCTTTCTTAAGCAGTCATGGAAAGGAGCAAAAGTGACCTTTTAATACAGATTGTTGCTTAATACCGGTTACTTTGCTACGAAAGCATAGAAATGGAAAATAGCAAAGGTGCGCACAAAGCGACCTTTTTATGTGTTGACATTTTGTAAAAAATGATTATTCATTCATTTGTGCAAGTTGCATAATACTGTTTTGGCGTAATCGTTACTTGTTTTCGCGTAAAACATGGTTAAGTTCACTTCAAGGAGGTCAGATATGAAATGAAATACTAATGCTTGTTTATATTATAGTAAGTTTTTTTTATTGCGAAATATGGTGATGTAAACATGTAAATGACTTTGGAGGTAATGTAAAAACATGTTGTAGTTCACTTCAGGGAAATGAAATAGATTGCTTTAATAGGACATTGCTCTTTGCGTGAGTTGACGATAAATTATGCATATACATTTTTAATATCAATATTTCTTTAGCCTATAACAAGTTTGTTAAACTGTTCTGTTACTTTGTCTAGTGTTTAACACCATTATGTCCTACTAATAGCCTAAAGATATGATCTATTGTTTACTGAGTTCCCTAAAATTGATTTGCCTTAACCTATAAAGTTTATTTGATCAGTTTTTTAGTGGCGGCCATAAAAGTTCTCCCCATACATTGTCACAGTGTTATTATTGGAGAATGGAGAATGCATAACAGAAAATGTTCAGTATAGTTTTATTTTAAGTAAAGCATTGTTGGGTCACGGTTCGATATGTTGGGCTGCCGTCAACAAATAGACAGCCCTAAAAAATAACACACATGTACATCACCTTTGTGAGCTAGATAGTTCACACAAATTACAATCCCCTTCATGGGCGCAAACATTTCACAAATCACCTCAAATTGTACATGTTTTTTTTCAGTTTAAACTATGAAACGATTAGTAAAAGTAAATGAAACCAGTCATGAGCGACAGCGGTAGAAAACACATATTAAATTGCAATTTTGCCTGCACATGATGATTTCTTTTACGTAACCTGCGATTCCAAATGTTTCAAAGGAGACGGTGCATTGTTTAACACTTCAATGAAAATCACGCCGTAACGCTAAACCTTAAAGTTTAAAGCGTCTGTATTCCAATAACTCCACCACCAATCAGCAATTGATAACTGCTATTACGTCTAATTCCTTTAAATTATTTGAATTATGGAGTTCATCTAGTATTAATCTGACTAAATTCGACTAGCATCCAAACCGGTGTTCATGGGAGTGAAGGTTGTTGCTGGCTTCACTACTCCTCATGTTTCATTAAGACCGTGGGTGGTATGCACCATCCATTTTTAAAAATATTCTTAGACTTGAACTCAAGTATGCATTTGAAAAACACTCCTAGAGACCATTGTTTGAGGTCAAAATATGCAAGAATGTTGAGACACCTAATAAATAGTCATATAAACTCTAAAAAATATTTTATCTATTATTGGGAAACTAGATAGCTAAGGCTGAAATTTAGATTTTCATGCTCAAGTCTAGAATATTTTCAAGATCGGTTGAAGAATACGGCCCCAGGTCTACTATTTTCGTCTTTTGCGGATGTTTTGTGCTTTCAAAGCATGATATTATCAGACAGTTTTACATTAAGTAAACTTTGTTTCATTAAGATAATTAAAATACAGAATTGCAGCTTAAATTGCATTTCTTTTATGGAGTTAAACTGTTACATGTTCGACGATTTCCATTTAAAGAGATATAAGAAATTTGAAAGATATTTTTATATATATCAATTCCACTGTGTTGTTATGTTTACAAGACAATGAAAGTATTGCAACAAAAAGTCATTGAGTAGTTATGTGGTATATTTGTATACACTATTGTCTTAAGAAGTAATTCAAATGGTAGCTACAGTAGACGTTAGTTAACTACATGTTGAGGAAAACAAATTGGTAATAGAGAAAATGAACTTTATTTCAATATAAAACCAGACATAAAGAAACAAGATGTTGTTATACGGGTAACGGCTGACATAGGTTCGACGGATGTACCGATCTCTTAACGCAGCTAAATATACCCAATTCTGCGACAAATAGTCGAAACAGATTTTTTTTTTTAAAAATAACACCGGTATTTTGACATGCGTACAGATACTATAATGTGAAACATAAGAAAGACACAACCATGGGCAGTGCGTACTGTTACTACAGGATCATCAATAATTTAGTATTTATATTGCTTATCAACGTTACTCACTTGATAGAAAACGAATATCAACTTTAAGATGATCAATGACAACATTAATGATTATATTCACCACGCTAGGGAGGATAACGTCACGTGCGTGTAAATCACCAGCATTTCGTGCAGTTAAAAGCCAAAAAAACAACATATTAAGTATAGCTAATATTTGGTTTAAACAAACTTAAATACAGTCGAACTTCGTTGGCTCGAACACGGTTGACTCAAACCACTTACCTGATCCCGGCCGAATTCCTATTTCGATGTATATACATGTACACAATGAACAATACTTGGCTCGAACAACCCCTTAATTCGATTTTCTTTTGTCCAGTCCAGTCGGATTCGAGCCACAGAAGTTCTACTGTACATACACATCGGTTAAAGCATAAGTATGGATTAGAACGGAATTTATAATAGTTCTTCTCCATTAACTGTACAGATGTTTCTGTAAAATTGAGAATAGCATTTTAATATATTTTTTTATATAAAAATAAAAATTTAACTAGTGGTTCCTTTTTTTTACACAATATGTAAATCAAATTAAAATAATGCTGCCAAATAAAAATATTAATAAGGGAATTACAATTGGAAAATTCAAACATGATTTAAAGGGAGTGTATCAGGATAAAACGCTATAAATATCTTAAAAAATAAAATATTTATCAACATCTCATTATCATTATTAAATAAAAACCGAATAGTTTAGCATGTCAAATCCATCAAAACGTGACAAAATTGATATGTTATATGAAGTGGTAAACGTGTAACGAAATCCCAGTTCTAAAAATAGACATCACTTAAATAGTGTTTGACAACTTTCGCATCGTCATTCTGACTTTTTATAAGATACACCCAGTTTTACTTCGCGTGAACGGATCAAATTGAAATCAAAATGAAATAACGCGACTCATTAATACATAACAAAATATGTTGCCATTTTTAACGGGAAATCTAATTTAGTCTTATTTAGCCCAAGTTAAGAAATCCCTTTTCATAATATTATTTTGGTATGTTTAAATAGATAAGTGTTTGGCAATGCGGGGTCAGTGAGCAATATTGACATGCAAAACATATTTTTGCCAATTTTAAAATTTTAAAATATCTTGATATATCTTGATATAAATATCTTGATATAAATATCTTGATATATCTTGATGATAAAGCAAATATACAAATATTTAAAACTGCTTAACAAACGGTTGTTGTCTGCCAATACAACTACAGAACGGCTCGTCAGAAAAATGTACAGGTAAGGGGGATTTTCAAAGCATGTTGCAACTTATTACTGCGTATATTTAAGTAATTTATAATTAAAAGTCATAAAATTGATAAATGTAAAGCAATTCTAGCCTATTTTGGCTAACTTATATGTCTAAATATCTCCCTTGATACGTTCTTACGGTGATTTTCCTGGACTCAGCTTATTTGTACGATACATAGTTTTTTGTTTTTTTTCCCTTTCTTTTTATAAAACTATTTGCTGCATTTAGCTGTTTTGCATTTCTGTGACACAAGTAGAAACTCTCTTTTAAGAACTTACTCTAATCATGAAATAAACTATGCCGATTGTAACCATAATTGTTTCACACAAGGTCCTTGAAATAGTAATAGTAATATTAAACAATATTGAAAAATGTAAAAATAAGAAGTCAAAAAGGGATGAAGCATTTTAATCAACCAAATATGTATCTACAGAGCATAGCATATTATCAAACCCACGACATTATTCATCGCAATTAGTATAATAAACAATAAATGTGGGAGTAATTCGAAATAATGTTGTTCTTACATTTAGTTAATTGCATTACAAACACAATTTCCCAAATAATAACAGCAACCGTTTCCAATCAAAACAGAAAACCACATTTTTTTAATTACTTTACTGTTGTGATGTGATTAGTAGATGTATTTTGACCCACTATACTGCTGGGATGGAATTTTTATATGTCTTTTGACGAACTTTACTGCTGTGATGTAATTATTATATGACTTTTGACTAACTTTACTGCTGTGATGTAATTATTATATGTCCTTTGACTAACTTTACTGCTGTGATGTAATTATTAAATGTCTTTTGACTCACTTTACTGCTGTGATGTAATTATAAGACGTCTTTTGACTCATTCACTTTACTGCTGTGATATAATTATTAGATGTCGCTCCTACTGACACCAACATTGATCTCAGGGTGCACCAATATCAAATATGAACACTTTATATCTGTATGTCACTCACAGTATACTAATTCTGAACATTGATTGTTTTTATACTGTTTAAGTGTTTGTGTCCTCTGAATACAACGCCTCTTGTTTGTTATGTATATATTCTGTTGTTATAAAATTGTTACTTCCCTTTAGGAGAATAGCACAATTATTCAGATTCCACTGTAATATGACGTTTTTTATGTTTGGCCTTTATATGGCGTGTGCGTATTTATGAATCCTTGACTAGATCCTACTCGTATCAAGCTATCAGTTCATGTATGTAAATTGTCGTCAAAGTCAAGACGTGTTGCATGTAAAACCATTGTATATAAGTCATACCCGACACCAATTATATTGGGTCGGTTGATTTTTTATAGCCTTTTGTCATTGATGTTCATTGTAGCTGGACGCGCTCGCCACAAACTGGACTGTATATTTATTGCTGGTTATTCACAAATATGTATATCTATATATACACATATGTATTCTAAGTTTCAGCATCTAATAATGTAAAAATGAATAACGTGCCAAAACAAAATGAAGGACTATATAACAAAAGTTAAAAGCAAATATAAAAATGACAGTGTCATTTTTCTCCAGGTTCGAATGTCAAGAGAGCAAACAAAAAGTAACATTGACATGACAAAGTACGACATAACGCCATTTGTTTTTAAGGTACGTGAAATGAATCAACGTCATGCAACATTGTAAGGCAAATTACATTTTGATAAATTTTGTTTATGTGTCTGAGTGGTTATTCTTTCACTTTAATTTAGCAATGAGTTATCGTATACAGGATACTAACTATTTTGGCTGCAGATGAACGCAAGTACAGTTGTTTGTTGTTTAATTATATCAGGAGAAACGAATTGCCATAAAACGTCTTATGGGATTGTCTTAAGTGTTTAGAAATAGACGAAGAAGCCAGAGGGGAACATTAAAGCATCAAGAAACTCGCAGACTTTGACGTCAGTTGACAGTGAGTAATTAATGGCATTGGCCTGACTTATCTTTGCTGCATTGGTGCTGACAATGAAAGTAAACTTTGAGTTTTGACCAGGTGATGAAAGACATTTATGTAGTTTGAGACGTCTCGGTTACATGAAACAAATTAATGTTTTCGTTACTAGATGGTATCAAGACTTTATTAATAAGGCAAAGAATTCTATAAGGTTGTATTCCAATCTTTTTGACGAAATTGCCTGCAAATGTATAATATTATAAACTATTTGAAATAAAAAATGTTTTATTAAACACTTGAAAAACATAATATTTTCTAATAATATCTGATAAAAAAAAGCTTTTGAGCAAAAAACGCAACAAAAAGAAGAAAAAGCAGACTTGGTCTTATCGAATCTGTTCATGAGCGGTAATGAAACAGGCAACACCCCTCATGTCCCCTCATGCCCTCCAGCACAGGCGTAAGTGGTATTCTATTTTTCAAACAAAATTGATTTTTTTCCCCCTCAGAAGGAATCAGAAATAATAACAAAAGTGTGTCTGATTAACTAATTCAGATAGAAATATAGTGTTATTTTTATATCTTTTTAATATTCAAAAGCATAATCTCGACATCTTCGACCCGTTTTACAAATGTAAAATTTGAAGTTACGAACATAAAACGGGAAATTCATTTAATGTTTCGCTTTCATTTTTTTTACGAAGTCTCGGAAGTCTTGTAGACATCTATTCTTTTTAAAAGTTGCAGATAAATACTTCGCCAGCGACACGTTCCTGTGTATCACATTGTGATCGTAAGCAAATTTTAAGACTTACGAAGTTTAGTGAAATTGGCCCCTGGCCGCCATACTATGTTGAATCCGCGCTCTCATTGTTACGTGACAACGGGATATGATGTACACGCAAAAAGTAAACAAAAATATGATTATAAATATGTGTTTTGCGTGAAAGAAAAAATATTTGAATCCCGTATTTTTTACTTTGGATCGCATTGCTCGCGATCTGCCGATTATGTATTTGTATTGCTTTGTGGTTACTTGCTTCAAGAAATAACTCATCAAAATAAGTTCCACCAATTGCCCGCACTATTATTATTGTATCTCTCACGACAAGCAGACAATGATGTTAACGATGCTTAACCATCAATTTCATAGATACATTTGCACGTTATGTTATTTATTTCAAAAACCATTTCCAGTCTACAAAGACATACAAGTTGTGACTTTGAAAATAATGTTGCTGACTTTTTATTGATTCAAAGTTTTTATTAGTCGATATTTAAAGCATATTTTTAATCATATTTTGACTGGTATATACCCTGATGCGTGGTGTAGGGGAGTTATAGTTCCTATTCATAAAAAGGAGACCCTAATAATTTTCGAGAAATTACTCTTGTAAATATAATCACGAAAGTATTTTCATTGGTTTTACGGAATAGAATATATCGCTGGTGCAAATCTGAAAATGTATTAAACGCTTCACAATTTGGCTTCAGGGATAAACGAAGTACAGCTGATAGTATATTTATTATTCATTCAATTATTCAAAAGATATTAGCTAATAAATCCAAACTATATTGTGCATTCATTGACTACGTAATAGCTTTTGACACCGTTATTAGGGATAGGTTAAACTTATACAATCAGGATTAAGTTGTAAAATGGTTAAAATCATAAAATGTATTTATGACAATGTTAAATCTTGTGTAAAAATTCCGTCTAACAGTAATTTATCGGAGTTCTTCGATGTTACGCTTGGTTTAAAGCAAGGGGAGCCACTTTCGCCTCTTTTATTTATATTGATATTCAGTATTGATTTTCAAGGTTTGTCTGAGAATGATCTAAATCAACTGTCTATATACATGATTTTATTTGCCGATGACATAGCACTATTCACTACTGACTCAAAAGGTCAGCTTAATTGAAATATCAAACTATTCGCGTAAATGGGTTCTGAAATAAATGTTAATAAAACAAAAATATGTATCTTCGAGAAAAGAAAAGAAATTAATAACTTTGGTTTTTTTGTTAACAGGGAACCTATTGGAGTTGTTGACACGTTTTGTTATTTAGGTATACAATTCACTCACACGGGTAACATGACACACGCCGTGAACGCGTTATCTGAACAAGCATTGAATGCTTATAACAACTTACTATCTGTTTGTGATAGACTCGACATTAAAACCATATTATCCCTTTTTGACTCGATGGTGGTATCTTTTATCTTATATGGGGTGGAAGTCTGGGGTATCTATGATTTCAAGGAAGTGGCTAAAATTCATATTAAATTCTGCAAACGTATTTTAGGTGTTCGTCAGCAAACCTTAACTCTAGCTGTATAAGGGGAACTAGGAAGATATCCACTGTCAATTATAGCTAAAGAGAAAGCATTAAAATTCTTGACTAAGATTTTGAAAAGCCCAAATTCTATAATATATAGATTTTTATTGATCAATGTGAATCTGTCACTGGTAAATGTTGGGTGAGTTATGTGAAGGAATATTTGGATAAACTAGGATTTGGTGAACTATGGTTAAACTTTAATACTGACGTAAACTTCCCATGTTTAGACAAAGAATACGTGATCAGTATATCCAGAGTTGGAATATTGGCATTGAAGAATTGCCTGAATTTGAATAATTTAGGAAATTCAAGAAACAGTTTATTTTTAAAGATTATTTAGATGTTATAAAAAATAATGCAATAAGAAAACAGTAAACGTGCCTTAGATTAAGCTCCCACGATTTAGAAATTTAGTTTGGAATATTTGATAATATAGATAGTATGTAATTTGTATTCCATGAAAGTTGTTGAAACTGAATATCATTTCTTACTATGTTGCCCAAGATACCATAACATCAGACTTTTATATTTAAATAGTTCATCTTGGCCTACAGTCAGAAATGTTCAAGTATTATGTTAAATGAAAACAAGAAAAAACATTTTGAAAATAAGAAAATATGTATCTAGCTTTTAAGATAAGAAAACTAGCACTAGAACAAGTAAATGATATTTAATAATGAAGCTACTTTACGATCCCTACATAATATAACTGTTTCTTATACTTAATATGTGTATAGCTAAGTACATAACTTATATGTGAATGATATTTATGATTTTGTTGTGTATTGTGTATTGGCCATATTTATCTAAAAATGGCCATAGGCAAATGTTTGCCGAAATTGCCAATAAAATTTTATTCAATTTGATTTGTTATTATTAATGACTTCCAGTCATGAATTATTTGTAATCAATCGATACACTTTTTTTTCTATCAATTATGATGTTTAAAAAGATAAATTTTTTTTTGTAATTTGGCAAATTTAACGCAAGCAGCTGGTGTAAAAACCGGTATATCGAACACTGAATCAACTTAAGATAAATCTGTGTTCCATGGATTTACTATTCATTACGTTATATTAGTGAAGTCGTTCATTTCTTTTGACACTGTTGCCTGGACAATTTGATTTGACAACATTTTTTTTATTATTATAAATAGACTTCAAATGGATTTGTTTTCTATCTTTCTTACAAAACAGCAGTGTGTACTTCTTGTATCAGTACAATATAATATAAGTATACAGGTATACGACAGTCCATGCTCAAGTAATTGATAAAGTAATACTTCACTATATATTCATACAGCATTTTCTGACTGCTGTAACTATTGTCGTCTCGTTAAAACAGCGGCCCTTCCCACTCCAATCACGGGTATCTGCTGATTAGGGATAATCACTGTATATAAAGCAATTCAACTGCAGACTCCTCCGCAATATTAATGGAGACAAGACATTTAAAAATATTATTTCGTCTGCGGAAAAGATCCAGACTGGCAGTGCAATTCCGATATTTGACGGAATAATTCTAACACAAATAACACAGTTGTTAGTCGCATGAAGCTCTAATGGGGTTTACGGTGGCTACATGTTCACCAAATTTCTTCTTTAAAGAAGGCATACAAAACATTGATAAAGTGAGTAAAATTATGCATGTTATATGTTATACATATGATGGCTACATATTCAGCCAATATTTTCTTTAAAGTAGACATATAAAACATTGATAAAGTGAGTAAAATGTTGTATATTATATGTTATACATATGGTGGCTACATATTCAGCCAATATTTTCTGTAGAGTAGTCATACAAAACATTGATAAAGTGAGTAAAATGTTGTATGTTATATGTTATACATATGGTGGCTACATATTCAACCAATATTTTCTTTAAAGTAGTCATACAAAACATTGATAAAGTGAGTAAAATGTTATATGTTATATGTTATATATATATATATATATAGTGGCTACATATTCAGCCAATTTTTTCCATTAAAGTAGTCAAACAAAACATTGATAAAGTGAGTAAAATGTTGCATGTTATATGTTATATATATGGTGGCTACATATTCAGCAATTTCTTCTTTAAAGTAGTCATACAAAACATTGATAAAGTGAGTAAAATGCTGTATGTTATATGTTATATATATGGTGGCTACATATTCAGCAATTTCTTCTTTAATGTTTTCATACAAAACATTGATAAAGTTAATAAAATGTTTATTGTTATATGTTATATATATGGTGGCTACATATTCAGCAATTTCTTCTTTAAAGTTGTCATACAAAACATTGATAAAGTGAGTAGAATTTTGTATGTTATATGTTATATATATATGGTGGCTACATATTCAGCAATTTCTTCCTTTAAAGTAGTCATACAAAACATTGATAAAGTGAGTAAAATGTTGTATGTTATATGTTATATGTTATATTGATGGATGCTACATATTCAGCAAATTTATTCGTTAAAGTCGGCATACAAAACATTGATAAAGTGAGTAAAATGTTGTATGTTATATGCTATATATATGGTGGCTACATATTTAGCAAAAATCTCTTTAAAGTAACCATACAAAACATTGATAAAGTGAGTAAAATGTTGTATGCTATATGTTATATATATAGTGGCTAGATTTTCAGCAAATGTCTTCTTTAAAGTAGACATATAAAACATCGATAACGTGGGAAAATGTTATATACTATATGTTATATATATACAGTGGCTACGTATTCAGCAAATGTCTTCTTTAAAGTAGACATATAAAACATTGATAACGTGGTAAAATGTTATATGCTATATGTTATATATACCGTGGCTACGTATTCAGCAAATTTCTTCTTTAAAGTAGTCATACAAAACAATGATAAAATGATTAAAATTTTGTATGTTATATGTTATATATATTGGCTACATATTTAGCCAATTTCTTCTTTAAAGTTGTCATACAAAACATTGATAGAGTGAGTAAAATGTTGTATGTTATATGTTATATATATGGTGGCTACATATTCAGCCAATTTCTTCTTTAAGGTTGTCATACAAAACATTGATAAAGTCAGTAAAATTTTGTATGTTATATATATGGTGGTTACATATTCAGCCAATTTCTTCTTTAAAGTAGTCATATAAAACATTGATAAAGTGAGTAAAATTTTGTATGTTATATGTTATATATATGGTGGCTACGTATTCAGCCAATTTCTTCTTTAAAGTAGTCATATAAAACATTGATAAAGTGAGTTTATTTTTGTATGTAATATGTTTTATATATATGGTGGCTATATATTCAGCAATTTCTTCTTTAACGTAGGTATATATATGGTGGCTACATATTCAGCAAGTTTCTTCTTTAAAGTAGTCATACAAAACATTGATAAAGTGAGTTTATTGTTATGTGTTATATATATATGGCGACTATATATCCAACATATTTCTTCTTTAAAGAAGTCATACAAAACATTGATAAAGTGAGTAAAATGTTGTATGTTATATGTTTATATATGGTGGCTACATTTTCAGCAAATTTCTTCTTTTAAAGTTGTCATACAAAACATTGATAAAGTGAGAAAAAGTTGTATGTTATATGTTATATAGATGGCGTTTACATATTCAGTAAATAGGTAAAATGTTGTATGTTATTTGTTATACATATGATGGCTACATTTTCAGCACATTTCTTCTTTAAAGTAAGCATAGAAAACATTAATTATGTGAATAAAAGATTGTATGTTATATGTTATATATATATGGTGGTTACATATTCAGCAAATTTCTTCTTTGAAGTAAGCATACAAAACATTGATAAAGTAGGTAAAATATAATATGTTATATATATGGTGGTTACATGTTCAGCAAGTTTTTTATTCAAAGTAAGCATACAAAACATTGATGAAGTAGGTAAAATATTATTATATGTTATAAATATGGTGGTTACATGTTCAGCAAATGTATTCTTTAAAGTAAGCATACAAAACATTGATAAAGAAGGTAAAATATGATATGTTATATATATGGTGGTTACATGTTCAGCAAATTTTTTTTCAAAGTAGGCATAGAAAACATTGATAAAGTAGGTAAAATATAATATGTTATAAATATGGTGGTTACATCTTCAGCAAATTTCTTCTTTGAAGTAGGCATACAAAACATTGATAAAGTAGGTAAAATATAATATGTTATATATATGGTGGTTACATGTTCAGCAAATGTATTCTTCAAAGTAGGCATAGAAAACATTGATAAAGTAGGTAAAATATAATATGTTATATATATGGTGGTTACATGTTCAGAAATGTATTCTTTAAAGTAGGCATACAAAACATTGATAAAGTAGGCAAAATATTATTATATGTTATATATATGGTGGTTAAATGTTCAGCAAATGTATTCTTTAAAGTAGGCATACAAAACATTGATAAAGTAGGTAAAATATAATATGTTATATATATGGTGGTTACATGTTCAGCAAATGTATTCTTCAAAGTAGGCATAGAAAACATTGATAAAGTAGGTAAAATATAATATGTTATATATATGGTGGTTACATGTTCAGAAATGTATTCTTTAAAGTAGGCATACAAAACATTGATAAAGTAGGCAAAATATTATTATATGTTATATATATGGTGGTTACATGTTCAGCAAATTTCTTCTTTGAAGAAGGCATAGAAAACATTGATAAAGTAGGTAAAATTAATATGTTATATATATGGTGGTTACATGTTCAGAAATGTATTCTTTAAAGTAGGCATACAAAACATTGATAAAGTAGGTAAAATATTATTATATTTTATATATATGGTGGTTACATGATCAGTAAATTTCTTCTTCAAAGTAGGCATACAAAACATTGATAAAGTAGGGAAAAATATTATCATATGTTATATATATGGTGGTTACATGTTCAGCAAATTTCTTCTTCAAAGTAGGCATACAAAACATTGATAAAGTAGGTTAAATATAATATGTTATATATATATGGTGTTCAGCAAATTTCTTCTTTGAAGTAGGTATACAAAATATTGACAAGGTAGGTAAAATAATATGCGCTAAAGGTCTCACTACACAATTGAATTTTGTTCTTCGTTCTGTATAAAAATTAAGTTTGCCCATCTTGGTTTTTTAAGTACAGTTCAGTGACATCCTGATATTCTTTTTAAAATCCTCATAAGTACATGTACATGTATTTATTTAGCAACAGTGATGTCTTATTGCAGTATACATTATCGTGATGATCCAGTTTTTGATTTACTCACCTGCAGCAAGAAATCACAGCCCCTATGAACCATTTTGAAAATAGTTCAAACCAAATTTTATAAGACTTTTTAAGTGCAAGAAACTTGCTACAGTGACAAAAAGTGGCGCATCTGAGTATGAAGACCTAAAGATCGGACAGTTTTTTGTATAACAATGGTATAAAGGTATAACGGTATTCTAATCAAGGCGTGCGTGTGTGTGTTTGAGTGTGTGTTTACGTCTCACACACCATTTAATTGTGTACTGTTCCACATAAAGAGACATACACTTCTGGAATATTGAACACTGGTTCTAAAGGTGTTTTTTTTCTAGTTTTTGTCCTCTGTCCAAACATGGAGTTGATCAGATTGTTTTTTTTCACAATTTCGATGGTTTGATGACACCCCATTTATTATTGATTTATTATTGATAAAAGTCCATCTATTTGATGCAGTCTTTAGTCTGTTATAATATTCATCAAACAATATCCAATGCCATCGAGATTTGGCTGAACTCATGAAAATATTCCAGTTTTCTCACATGTACACAGAAATAAGCATGTTCAACCAAAATAATGCCCAACCGATTTACACAGCTCTACTTTTTTGGCGAAATAATCTTGCTACCGTCACTAAGCGAAAGTAAGTGGTAATTGAGACATATATGACATATTTGAAATAAAACTTAAAAATGGCTGATAGAACACAAACACATTTGCCTCTTTTTCAAATATATTTTTTACAGAAGAAAAACAAAAGATTAACTTGATAGCAACATCGTATTTATTTAAATAATTTCATTTTTCATGTCGTTAATATGCGCTTTCCTGAAAACGTCAAGAAAATTAATGCAAAATAATGTAATATTTCACTTCTGGGAATTAAACCCGTGCGTTAATGAGCATCGCAAAATACCAACTTCTGTTTAATAGCCCAATTTCAACAGACAGAGACGTTTTTCGTTTTTTTCCTATCTGGCAATTTACACAAACATGTTCAAAAGTGGTACATGGCGATTGTATAACGGTTTTATACCGTTATGTGTACATATTGTCATTACATAAATACAAATATATGTATTTGAATTCTCATATGATAATGAAGCCGCGTGCCATTAAAATCATTACACATAGAAATGTCTTCTCTTTAACTTCATTTATTTCTGAACAGATCTCTCAATTATGCACATTCATGCACGCTAGTACTTAGGCGGCTCGAATTATATAAATTTTATTATAAAACTCCGATATTCGTCGTGTTCAACACAACTTTTAAAACAGAACGCTAATAGAAGCAGAAAAAATAACATATCTTATTATCTTTAACTCATATGACTGGTTTGTTTGTTTGTATGAGGTTTTGTGATTGTTTTCAACATTATTTCATTTATCTAACGCCGGTCAAATCATCTTTCCTGGTACATTCTAGGTGGTAAACCAGTCTAAGACCCACCAACCATATATTTACAACTCACATACAACTTCCCCACGTATTCAAAGGTGTTGGATTCAAGATCGTGTAACAAAGTTCACGACAATCAGCAGAGAGACCATTACCAGGCGTTGATTCAAATTCACGACCCTTAGATTAACAGTCACACGAATTAGATTAGTCGGTTCCGGGCACCAATGTACGAACTCCCTCAAGTCCCGAGCAAATTGACCAAAACAAACCAACACATAAATTCGAAAAAAAATATTTCAATAATTTAATGCCTTAAACTTTTCAGAATTTAAAATATTACATATCGAGTACTCAATTTGTCGTTACGATATAATGTAAAAATCAAACAGATCTGATTCTTATCGTAACGCCTGTATCTCCTTGCATCCACACAAAGGTTTGTAATCTAACTAAAATATTCAACATCACACAATATGATTCAATGGACATGAAAATCCTATGCAGAGTTGACATTGGCGATATTTTTACCCAGACCCCCGCAATTCAGGTTTCTAAACACTACTATTAAATAGCAACGATCTAATCTCAAAGTAAAACATATTACGATGGATAGTTCTAATTCCAATTTCATAGCTCATGGATTGCCATCTATTCGTGTGGTAGAGAGTTTATTGTCTAATTTTATGAAACTGTGCATTGCATAATACTGGTTGGCGTTTCTATAACACTTGTAGAAAACATCTGTTAAGCATCATACCAAACTAGAATTATTGGATTCCACTTCAAATAGCCAAAGTAATTCCTGCATAACAAATCGTATTTTTAGTAGGCACACGACATTGTCCATCGCAATTAGTATGATAGACCATTAAGTGAGGAGTAATTCGAATTAATGTTGTCCTAACCTCTTGTTCATTACATTATAAAAGACAATTTCATTAATTAGAACAGCATTCATTTCCGATCATTACCGGAACCCCGTCTTTTAGCTCAACTAACTTCTGCCATCAAACGTGGTTTATATCGCAATTACCTCCATCAACATTGATCACGTGGTGTACAAAATCGACTATATGATTGGGAATAGCGATGATCGAGTTGCTTTTTAATCTTCTGTTAAGCTTTGTATTCTAAAACGTTTGTCATTTTGTTGGACCGTCTTTCTGTGCTGTTTACCGTTTGCTGATTACTTGCGATATTTTGTTTGCTTTTTGATTTGGTTTAATGCCATTTTCAAAATAAACAGCATGTCCAGTTTTTTTTCGATGGAGGAAGACCTCAGAATGAATCAGAGTAGAGCATTAGCGGTAAACGTTAAAGTGATTTTGAGACGGCGCCTTCATCTGCTCGGCCAATGAGAACCTTTGCTTGTTTGAATACTAAGCGTCCTTTTGATGCCATTTGCGACTAACAGACGATCTGTTTACCTAACCACTCTTTCCTCAGATCCTGAAAGCATACCCAGAAATAACTTTCATACTGTTGAATCAGCGGTGAAAAACGAAAGACAACAAGACGCAGAGTCGTATATCAATTATCACGTAGACTGCGATCGGGAAGATATTCAAATGCACGATATCTGGATTGATAGTCAGACGCGCTTCCGACTGGGCTAGCCGGGTCCGGTTCAATGGAACGAATCTATATAAACTGGAGTGACAGTCGTTAAAGGTTAAGGCTGTTGCTGCATCAAACGCTCAGCATTTATTACCGGTCAGCTGCTGGTTTGTATTTGGTTGGAATTAACAGTTAATATAATATGTAAAAATCAAACTGTTGCACCCCGAACGTTAACGGATAAAAAAATCAGTACGGATCTATGCTACTTTTCAAAATAAGACGTAAATTGTCGAAAGACATTTGTCGTCTGCGAAAGTGTCCCAGACTGTGAGTGTGTTATACGTTCCTTCGTATGACACAAATGTTTTCGCATACGGATTGTAATGGGTGTGTGTTGTTTCACATAAATATGATGTCTGAAATATATTCACGACTTAAGACACATTTATGTATGTATGCTGTTAGTTGCAGACGGACATTCATCCGCTAAAAGAATTCTAAGTATATTTCTAAAACGGTTCACAAAGTTTGTCATTGTCTCCTGCAGCTGAATTGAGTAAATACTGGGAAAGAATAAGAGCATCGATAAAACAACAATGATTTTATATTAGAATTGGTCAAAATCAAGTATGTTATGAGATCGCTTCTAAAAGATCCATTTAAACAAAGTTTAATAAGTAGGTGAAATGTTGTATACATTTTAAACATGAATTTGGTAAGTAATCACAACTTCTTAGACAATTGATAAAAAATGATAAGATGAAAAGTTCTAAGGCAATGGTTGCATTTGTTTATTCTATATATTAATAAGAACTTTTACTGTGCAATTTAAATGGCAATAGGCTCGTGTGAACATATCGTCGGATACCAACGCGTAATCTATTCCGATACTCTCCATTTATCAATCATGGGATATTACACTAGCTTTACGTCGTTTCTACCAAGTCACGATGCAACCATATAATTGGTTCCTTCACGATTTCACGAAGGGAACGTTATACAATTGCAACGCGAGTTTCATGCAAACACCGTTTTGTTTATACGTTAACGTTAGTTGTATTTTGTTCTGTTCTGTTCAAATAAAACGACGCAGAGCTAGTGTAATTTCCCAAGGGTGATGGATGGAGAGTATGGTGTGAACACATACAAAACTGATGTACATGTACATTGACATACAGGATGCAATACATAGTGTGTCTTATATTAAAGTGTTTTTAAAGAAAATTTCCACGCAAAAAAGAAATGTCATGCATACATAACTAAATATACAATATACATACATACCAGATACCTATTTTATATATGATTTGTATGTCTTTGTGTGAGGTCGTTCGTACGCACATGTCTATGTGTATTGTATGCTTTTCGTTTTAAACTACTTGGTACAAAATGTTTTGCATTGTAAGTGAGGAATATATTCTTTAATAAATTTCATATAAAAATAAAGCAGTCACCTTTACAGTAATAAACTTTAAAAGTGATGGCACAAAAATGTATAATTCGAGTTTAAGCTCGGTATAAATTATCTGAAAACGCAATTTAATCTTAGACAAACGCGTTTCATGTGACGGGTTAGCGCGATAAATTTGAATTTAGACTTTCTTAAATGTTTTCACCGAATTATTGGAGTGCTTTATTTTCTATCTTTTTTTTGTAGCGTGCAGACAATTCTTCCGCTGAAAAAATCGACTGTGGTATTATTTGTCAGTCTCGAATGCTTTATATTATTGATAGAACAAACAAATCGAGCCAAACATGAGATACAGCATACATAGCATATAGCAGACACCCCACCATCCTGGCATACACATACTTATCACATATATTGATAACAGCGGATACCACACCACAATGGCATATACATACTTATCACATAATTATATTGATAACAGCAGATACCGCACCACCCTGACATACACATACATATCACATATGTTACTACCAGCGGACATCCCATCA
This sequence comes from Panopea generosa, assembly GCA_029582155.1. Lineage (NCBI taxonomy): Eukaryota > Metazoa > Mollusca > Bivalvia > Adapedonta > Hiatellidae > Panopea > Panopea generosa. Next base: position 36,110,594 of record CM055898.1, on the reverse strand, counting down.
CCCTGGCATACACATACTTATCACATATATCACTACAAACGGACATCCCACTACCCTGGCATACACATACTTATCACATATATTTCTACCAGCGGACACCCCACCACCCTGCATACACATACTTATCACATATATTACTACCAGCGGATACCCAACCAAGCTTGCATCAACATACTTGTCACATATATTACTACCAGCGGATACCCAACCACCCTGGCATACACATACTTATCACATATATTACTACCAGCGGATACCCAACCACCCTTGCATAAACATACTTATCACATACATTACTACCAGCGGATACCCAACCACCCTGGCATTCACATACTTATCACAAATATTGATACCAGCGGACAACAAACCACCCTGGCATACATATATTTATCAAATATATTACTACAAGCGGACACAAAACCACCCTGGAATACACATACTTATCACATATATTGATACCATCGGACACCCAACCACCCTGGCATACACATACTTATCACCTATATTACTACCAGCGGTCACCCAGCCACCTTGGCATACACATACTTATCACATATATTACAACCAGCGGACACCCCACCACCCTGACATACACATACTTATCACATATATTGTAATCAGCAGACACCAAACCACCCTGGCATACACATACTTATCACATATATTACTACCAGCGGACACCCCACCACCCTGACATACACATACTTATCACATATATTACTATCAGTGGACACCCCACAACCCTGGCATGCACATAGTTATCACATATATTACTACCAGTAGACACCCCACCACCCTGGCATACACAAACTTATCACTTGTATTGATGCCAGCGGACACCCCACCACCCTGACATACACATACTTATCACATATATTGATTCCAGCGGACACCCAAACACCCTGACATACACAAACTTATCACTTATATTACTACTAGCGGATACCCAAACACCCTGACATACCCATACTTATCACCTATATTACTACCAGCGGACACCCAAATACCCTGACATGCACATACTTATCACATATATTACTACCAGCGGACACCCAAACACCCTGACATGCACATACTTATCACTTGTATTACTACCAGCGGACACCCAAACATCCTGATATGCACATACTTATCACTTATATTACTACCAGCGGACACATAAACACCCTGACATACACAAACTTATCACTTATATTACTACTAGCGGATACCCAAACACCCTGACATACACAAACTTATCACTTATATTACTACCAGCGGACACCCAAACACCCTGACATACACAAACTTATCACTTATATTACTACCAGCGGACACCCAACCACCCTGACATACACAAACTTATCACTTATATTACTACCAGCGGACACCCAAACACCCTGACATGCACATACTTATCACATATATTACTACCAGCGGACACCCAAACACCCTGACATACACAAACTTATCACTTATATTACTACCAGCGGACACCCAACCACCCTGACATACACAAACTTATCACTTATTTTACTACCAGCGGACACCCAAACACCCTGATATACACATACTTATCACTTGTATTACTACCAGCGGACACCCAAACACCCTGACATACACAAACTTATCACTTATATTACTACCAGCGGACACCCAAACACCCTGACATACACAAACTTATCACTTATATTACTACCAGCGGACACCCAACCACCCTGACATGCACATACTTATCACCTATATTACTACCAGCGGACACCCAAATACCCTGACATGCACATACTTATCACATATATAACTACCAGCGGACACCCAAACACCCTGACATGCACATACTTATCACTTGTATTACTACCAGCGGACACCCAAACATCCTGATATGCACATACTTATCACTTATACTACTACCAGCGGACACCCAAACACCCTGACATACACAAACTTATCACTTGTATTACTACCAGCGGACACCCAAACACCCTGACATACACAAACTTATCACATATATTACTACCAGCGGACACCCAAACATCCTGATATGCACATACTTATCACATATATAACTACCAGCGGATACCCAAACACCCTGATATGCACATACTTATCACATATATAACTACCAGCGGATACCCAAACACCCTGATATACACATACTTATCACTTGTATTACTACCAGCGGACACCCAAATACCCTGACATACACATACTTATCACTTGTATTACTACCAGCGGACACCCAAACACCCTGATATACACATACTTATCACATATATTACTACCAGCGGATACCCAAACACCCTGATATACACATACTTATCACTTGTATTACTACCAGCGGACACCCAAACACCCTGACATACACATACTTATCACTTATATTACTACCAGCGGACACCCAACCACCCTGACATGCACATACTTATCCGGTATTTTAACCTTCGTGTGAATAAAGTATATTAATTATTGGCTGTATATCAGATAGTCTCGTCTTATAAGGCAACTAATCATATAAACTGTATAAATCAGCTGTGCCATCCAATCTTGTTGTTTTCATATTTGTTTCGCCATCTATCTAATAACACGACAAGGAGTGTTACACTATGCACGCAATGTTGAGTTATATTATTACATATAACTAGATATTAGGCGAACTATTTGATGATTTCACTTAACATGTCTAAAAATGGAAGCAAGTGGGTTATCTTGGTGTTCATAGATGTAAATAATGTTCCAAGTACGATAGAAGAAACTCCGAAATTACTGGACTGTTGTTATGTATTAACACAATTCTAGTTTCCGACTGTATATTGAATTCTATTTATCTAGATCCATCTGACATTAAAACATAAGTAATATAGTGTTATTCGGTAAATATTTCACATTATCAAATTATCACCACCCCCAATTATTATATCGAAACACTTACTTCTTTCAAACTTAGGATATAAAACCTTTTTGTGTGTTATATGATAGATGATGACATTTTTTCACAGACTGGCGGTGTCTGTGATGTGGTGGCGCCGAAACGAGCGCGGTTGGAAGATCTATATGACGCGGCCAAGTAGCACTTTAACTTCCTGGACTTTCCAAGACGGTTTATTGTGGTTTATTTTAATTACGAATACACTATAATATATTGTTTATGTTTGTGGTACTGTGGTGGCTGTATATGTTGAATAATACGGCGCATGGTTTGCATCTGTTTCCTTATTTCATATTTTAATATCACATGCGATGAACATCGTAAATTAAAAAAAAACATAAACGTAGATCATTTTCTTGAAGTTAAGTGTTGTTCTGCTGTTAACAATTTGTAGAATACTCGATTATCTGTAAAATTTGTTATATACGAGAATTTTGGTAAAATATTTTGAAGAAAAAAAGTCAAACTATTTCATAAACGTTATCCAATTATACCAGGGTCCAGTTTACTGTATTGCGAGAATTGAAGTATAATTCTAAATAAGCTTACTTAATTAGGAATTGCCTAAATGTTAAATCTTTATTACACATAATACTTAATGAAGGATTGGGCAAACGTAGTGTAAGGCAATATCCCTCCCAATGTCACATCTGCTTATTCGACGTTATGTAATTGTTTTCCGTTTTCGTTTACTTGTTTTCAGCTTTCATTTGTGAACACTTCTGCATATTAGTATGTACTGGGCGACTAAAATTATTTAATTTTTATCGTAAACATCCGAAATTTGTTATATTAATCACAAATAAAGTTTATAAAAAGGATGACAATGGCAGCAGAAAAATGTTAAAAAGACTACGTAAGCTAAATGCTGTGGTAGATAATATTTTTAACTCATATAAAGAGTTTGTATCAGGTGTTGTACCTTTTTTCAACACTATTTCAGTTATATACCAGCGGTCACCGTACACAATCATCGTTTCTGGGATCCGTTTGGTGACTAAACCGTACTAGGCACACATCTCTGCAAGGCACTGGTTTCTTCTCCATATATTCAAATCGACTTTTTATTAAACGCACGACATTGTCCTTCGCAATTAGTATAAAAGGCAATTAATTGAGGAGTAATTAGAATTAATGTTGTCCTAACCTTTTGTTCATTACATTACAAAAGACAATTTGTCAAATTAGAACAGCATTCAGCTCCGATCAATACCGGACTCCCGTCTCTTAGCTCAACTAACTGGCGCGACGAAACATCTTTTTTATGTCGATTTTACCCCCATAACATTGATCACATGGTGTACAAAAATACTATATCATTGGGAATAGCAAAGATCAAAGTAATTTTGTAATCTTCTTTAAATTTGTCTTGGTGTTTGTCATTTTATTAATCCGGTTTTCAGTGCTGTTTTTACTGTTTTTATCAACTATAGTATTTTATTTGCGTGTTTGCATATTTAACGTTATTTTATGCCATCGAGGGCTAACGGACAAACAGTTAATCCAGTCACTCTTTTCTGAGATATTGGAAGGTTAATCAGTACTCAAACACACACATCTGCTCAAGTAAATAACCTTCCAACATGAATCAGAAAGATAATGAGACGCATGTCGTATATCAATCATCAGGGAAACTATGACCGGGCGGGAATTCAAAATCACGCCTGAGTTGATGGTCAGACTCGCAACCGACTGAAATATTATAGTAAATGAAACCAATCTGTATATTGGTTCAATGAAGGAGTTATGGAACGCGTCTAAATAAACTGGATTGACGTTTGTTAAAGGTTAAAGGGATAATATTGGCAAGTAACACAAACACACTATTAATCCAGACTTTTCCTGTATGCAGTGTGCACAAAATAATGCTTATGTATTGATGTATAACCTTTATTTACTTGAAAGTTATCAAATTAACAGTAATTGGATATTGGCTGAAACTTCAATATGTCCCGCAATAAAGTATTGCGCAATGTTTACATTGAACTCCGTAAACTTCCCGAACAAGTCCTCGAAAACCAGTCTTCACGATGTTATCCGATGATTAATCGGAAACCCGAAAGCGGTTCGTTAAAAACGGCAAATGTAAACAAAATCAAAAACGTGGCTTCAGAAACCCGATGTTTGTAATAAATCGGATATGCAATTAGACACTTTAGACGCATATATCTCTAAGATGTCAGTGTATCTTCATGCTGGGCGTGTGTATTTAGGACAGGGAATTGACGGTAATATGCCAATATAATCCCTTTAAGGCTATTGCTGCTTCGTATGCTCAGCATCTCTTCCCGGTCACCTGCTGATTTGTATTGGACTAGAAATTAACAGTTTATATATGTAGAAGTCAAACTGTATCACCCGGAACGTTAATGGATAAAACAGACTTCGGATTTATGCTGCGTTTACAATACAACATAACTTGTTGAGATATTACAGACATTTGTCGTCTGCGGAAATGTCCCAGACTGTGAGTGTATTATCTTTTCCCTTGCTTGACACAGAAGGTATTCCCATGAGGATGTTAATGGGTATATAGTGTTCTATATAGTTATACATAGATACGATGTCTGCAATATATCTATGGCTTAACACACATTCATGTAAGTTGTAAGTTGTAGTCGAGCGATACTTATCTGTGTATATTTTTAAAATGTTTCAAAATATATGTCATTGTTTCATGGAGATGAAAGATGCAAAGACTTGGAAAAATATACATCGATATGTTGTCACTGGTTAAATTTGATGTTTATTATAAATGATCTGTCAGATGACTTTCACAGCAAATAGAGACTCCGTCTGAAAACAATATTAACACTTTACTCCATAGATATGCGTTTTCCCGCACCAATCACAGAAGGCCTTTGAAAATAGTGCAGGAAGAGTTCAGATTGCTCGAAATGACAATGACAATGACAATGACAAATAGTTTATTTGCTTTTAGGCCACCAGCCCATGCAATATGTGTTTATACAAATAAATGTTAACAAATCAGTACGTGAGTTTTCAAGACTACACGAAGTATTACATCATTTATATACAGTTATACATGCATAAAACAAAAATATTATAGCATTATACATATACATTAATGTATAGCTTAACTAGTAACACATAGAACTTCTTTTCGTATTTTTGAAGGTATAATGGTATACTTTAACTAGTAACACATAGAACTTCTTTTCGTCTCTTAAAGGCATAATGGAGATAAGTTGCTACAGATTTGATCAAACTGTCATTTTGTGTTACCATTAAAATGGTAAACTTATGTTCAGTTGGATTATTAGAATATTTATCTGGCAAATATGCTTCTCTTAAATCTGTATATATATATTACAACACAGTAAAAAGAGAAACTCATCTTCTACAACATTTACATAACACAATGTACATAACCTTAGATCTCTTTCTATATTTCTGTAACGACCCCTTTCAATTTCCAGGTCATGAGAACTCGATCTGAAGCTTGCATAGATATGACGAAATTTTCTGATATTTAGTACATCGAGATACTTTTCATATGCAAAACATTGTTTAAACTTTACATAGTAAGTACTTAGTTTCGAGTTAGAAGTAACAGTTCCATTCCAGTCTTGTAGATATTGATCTTTTAGTCTACTTGTAAATGTTTTTTATCTCATGACCAATACCTTGATTTTCCCGTACATTACCAAAACCGTTACTTTGTAGAACATGTTTAAGCATGGATACCCAATTCTTATAACCGTTTCTTTCATCATTTACCATCATCAAATAACACTTTTTAACAAATCTTTCTTTTGGCATTTTTAGTATTTTAAACCAATACCTTATACATCGTTTGTATGTTTCAATAAAAAAGTGGGAATCTTAAACAGTCTCCCAAAGCAACAGCATTACATTTTTGTTTTGTTTTACACACATGAACCGCTTACAAGCGTAATATTGGACCCTTTCTAATTCGATAAACGTTTCTAAACCCCACACTTCGGCCCCGTATAACAACTGTGGACAGATTTTAGTATCAAATATTTTGAAAAATATGGTTTTGGGCAGTTGTCCAGAATCATATAAGGAGCTTAAGATTGAGATAAAAATACGTTAACCTTTAATACAAAGTTCCTTAACCATGTTTGTTAATGACAATTGTCTTGTAAAGGTAAGACCAATATAACAAAAACTATTTACTACGTCAAGTTTGACATTATTATAAGTCCATGTCTCATGCCTTGACAAAATACCGCCATTTTTGAACATTACAACTTTTGTTTTTGATTCATTTACTTTCAGCTTATTTGTATCACAAAATTCAAACAACACATTTAACTGTCTTTGTAATCCAACAACAGTGTCTGCAAGGAGAGCTAGATCATCTGCGAACATCAACAACAATATCTGAGTAATGTCTGGGTGTAACTGAATACCTTGAATATTGCTTTTGTTCATTATATTTTCAAGCTTATCAATAAAAAATGAGAATAATATTCAATTAATATAAATATAATTTGCTGATACGTGGTGAATTAGTGCTTTCAATTTGGAAGAGTCCAAGAAAATGCTTATGGAGCAAAGGGTTAAGAGTTTTAACTGTCCTGTCTTATGAAATATTCATGAAAGGCCAGTTAATTTTATTTTTAGAAAACAAAACTTTTTTTTGTAAAGGAAAACAATAGAAATGCCATACGCTATTCTATAAAAATATGGGATACAAAAATCAAGTATCTCTTCCTAAAAAATTCGTTTAAACACCTTTTAATAATTGGTCGATATGCTGCAGTTTATATGCAATGACGCATTTGTCAAGTCACCACAATTGTTTAAATAATCGCACATTTCTAAACGAAACCTCACTATAAGTGGATAAATGAAAGATTTCCAGACTATGGTTGCATTTGGTGTCTATATAGTATTTGTTTTTATGTGTGTGTGTGTGTGTGCGATTACATGGGTATAATATAGTTCGATATTCAAATTCAAATGTGCTTGCGTTCGTGCAACCATGAACGTATGCATGCCTGCACGTATCCATGCACACGTATGGTTTACCAATGTTCATTTTAAAACTGCTTGGTACACAATGTCTAATAAATCTAAAGAGGAATACATTCTTTAGTTATAAACTAACTAAAATAAATTTTAAAATTGATGGCGCAAATTTGTATAATTCCAGTTTGAACACTGTATAAATTATCTGAAAACACGATTTTATCTTTGAGAAACGCGTTTTATGTGACAGGTTTGTTCAATAAATTTGTATTTAGACTTTCTGAAATGTTTAAAATCGAATTATACGGGTGCTTTATTTTCTAACATTTGTTAGTATTGTGCAGACAATTATTTCGTGTCAACTATCGTTTAACAAAATCGACAATGAAGTAATTTGTCATTTTCTAATGTTTCATTTAATAAATAGAAAACAACCCACGCTCTCTATTTATTAAAAAATATATTCTCAAGACAACATGGCATAGCATACAGCGAACACCCTCAACACTAGACTAACCACACTTAACACATATAATAATATCATAAGCATTATACAATCATACCGATTGAATATCGACCGACAATGATCACCGCCTTTGAATAGTCGATAGAAAAATCGCCACCTGGGAGCTTAAACCTGTGAAATAGTGTTGTGCCTTCGCTCTCTCTCTCTCTCTCTCTCTCTCTCTCTCTCTCTCTCTCTCTCTCTCTCTCTCCACTACCACCAAATAACTCTTAGAAAGGAATCGTTAAACAAAGTATTACCAAGTCATCAATGGCTATCGCCATACAAGATCTAAATTAACTTTACCTTAGATACTTCAAATAGTATCCCAAAAGCTAAATCTTAGACTAATAGAATATGTTTAACGTAATTAATAAGATATTTGAAGTTTTGATGAGTATATTTACAGAATAAAATAACAAGGAAAACAACTATGTAATGTAGGAAATTTTAAGATAGATGTTTTCAGGAGGAACATTATGCGTCAGCTGGAATAACCTTGTATGTATAGGAAACACTTTTAAGTTATCAAATCTATTTTCGAAAGTCGTGATATGTTTAGAGGACGGTTATATGTGTAATCTGTATATACTGGTGCCTTTATATACTAAAGTCGTGATATGTTTAGAGGACGGCTATGTGTTATCTGTATATAATGGTGCCTTTATATACTAAAGTCGTGATATGTTTAGAGGACGGCTATATGTGTTATCTGTATATAATGGTGCCTTTATATACTAAAGTCGTGATATGTTTAGAGGACGGCTATGTGTTATCTGTATATAATGGTGCCTTTATATACTAAAGTCGTGATATGTTTAGAGGACGGCTATATGTGTTATCTGTATATAATGGTGCCTTTATATACTAAAGTCGTGATATGTTTAGAGGACGGCTATATGTGTTATCTGTATATAATGGTGCCTTTATATACTAAAGTCGTGATGTGTTTAAAGGACGGCTATATGTGTTATCTGTATATAATGGTGCCTTTATATATTAGAGGAGCCGTTAAAGATTATATATTATAGAAACTGTTCATTTTAGTGCGATAGGGAATACTTTAAACTTGGTAAAAGGCGTAACTAAACTATTCTAATAGATCTACGTCTGATGAAGTGCACGTCTTTTATTAGTCATTTGCTATATTTATACATTAAACTCGCTTCAACATGTTAATATTCTATATTCAATGTGTTTGCAACATGAACATTTCACTTTCATTATATTAACATAGAATGTACACGCATTATATTCACCATGTGCAGTTTGATCTTTTCCCAACGATTCCCAAATAATTTTCTTTCCCGTCAGTTCCGCATATTGCAGATTATATGAGTTTTCATATTTGTTGTTAGCATACGTAATATTCTCGCGGCTCTATAATCTGATTTTAAAGTTTGTTCAATCAAACCATATACGCCTCCTCTATTGCCATAAAATCTGCATCACGTTTATAAATCGGACTATTTTGAAACATTCGGAACACTTCAGGGTATTCTAAATCACAGTATTATTGACAGTTACTGTGGATATGCACGCAATGTTGAATTTTATTATTGCATATAACTAGATATTAGGCGAAATGTTTGATGATTTCATTGAACATGTCTAAAAATGGAAGCAAGTGCGTTATCTTAATGTTGATAGGTGTAAATAATGTTCGAAGTACGATAGAAGAAGCGCCGATTTTATTGGACCAGTGTTATAAAATAATAATATTAAACGATTCTAGTTTTTCGATTTTTTAGTGAATTATATTTTGTCTTGGTCCATCAGACACTGGACAATTTATTCCTGTAAGTATTTTAGTCCAATTATCACCGCCCCCGCCACCAATTGTTAAATTGTAACATTTACTTGTTTTTAACTAGGAATATAAATAACTTTTGTTCTTCAATGTGTGTTATATTGTTTTATATAGGTGATGACATTTTTTCATAGACTTGTGAAACCATAGATTGTAGAACGAACCCGTCTTTCCTTATTGGGTCCGTTAAATAACAGAATATTAGGGCACGTTGTTTGGTCTGTGGCTTCAGAGAAAGTTTCATTGACGTAATAGTTTAGTAAGCATACATTTGCTATAAAATGTGGGACAAATATGGAATTCCCTGCATTTTTCATTGGGGTTAATAGACCTGGTTTAGGAGATATCTGATTTTATATATGGAATAAAAAACTACAAATATTGAAGTGATGACAGCGGGAAGTGCGAGTTGGGGAGAACACATAAATCTGGTTTACGCAACGCAATCTTTCTACGACCTCAGCAAATTGACCTAAACACACTAACAAATGAATACGAAAAAAAATGATTTGATTCATAAAAACGTTCAGAGACTGAACATACTATACACCGATTACTCAATTTGATACCCGTTCCGATACATATATACAAACCAAACATACCTTATTCCTGCCGTAGCACCAAGCTGTCACACAGAGGTTGGCGTTTTAAGTAAAGCATTTAACATCACTAAATTATGATAAAATTTACACGACAAACTCCTGTACAGATATCTGCATTGGCGATATTTTTACCCAGAATCACACATTGTCTAGCGTCTAAACACTGCTCGTAAACAGCAAATATGTAAAGTAACAAATAATGACATCGATAAGTATGTCTAACAAGCGTTATTTTCATAGTTCATGGATTGCCGTTCTTTTGCATGTTTAAGAGTTTGTTGTCTAGTATTATGAAACAAACTTTGTTTGCATAATACTGTTTGGCGTTTCTATAACACTTGTATAAAACATCTGTTCAGCATCATACCAAACTAGAATTATTGGATTCCACTTCAAATAGCCAAAGTAGTTCTACATAACAAATCGTATTTCTATTAGGCCCACGACATTGTCCGTCGCAATTAGTATAATTGACAAATAAGTGAGGAGTAATTCGAATTAATGTTGCCCTAACCTCTTGTTTATTGCATAACAAAAGACAATTTCCCATTCATTTCCGAACAGTACCGGAAGCCCGTCTTTTAGCTCAACTAACTAGTGTGGTGAAACGTGTTTTATATCATTCTTACCTCCATCAACATTGATCGTATGTTGTACAAAAATTACTGTATAATTGGGAATAGCGATGAGGAGAGTCGCTTTTTAATCTTCTTTTGAACTTTGTGTTTTATAACGTTCGTCATTTTGTTCGACAGGCTTTCAATGCTGTTTACTCTTTACTGATTACTTGCGGTATTTTATTTGCTTATTTGTATATTTAGCATTATTTTTATGCCATCGAGGGCTAACAGACTATGGGTTAACCTAACCTCTCTTACCTTAGATCATGGAAAGTTAAACAGTACTCAAGCACACCCACCTTCGCAAGTAACTGATAACTTTCACACTTTTGAATCAGTGGTGAGAAACGAAGAGTAATGTCATACCACGGAAACTTTGGCCGAGCGGGTATTCAAACTTACGACCCCTGCATTGATAATCAGATGCTTCCGACTTTCCGGGTTCACTCAGTGGCGGTATTCATATACAAACCAGATTGTATATTGGTTCAATACAGGAGTTGTGGGACGAATCTAAATGAACTTGATTGACAGTTGTTAAAGGTTTAAACTCCGAATGCTCAGCATCTCTTCCCGGCCAGCTGCTCATGTGTATTGGACTGTAATTAACAGAAATCAAACTGTTGCTCCCGGAACGTTAATGGATAAACAAAAAAAAAGTTCTTATCTATGCTGCGTTTCAACATAAGACGTAAAGTGCTGAGATATTTTAGACAATTGTCGTCTGCGGAAGTGTCTCAGACTGTGGGTGTATCATCGTTTCCTTCGTTTGACGCACAAGTTATTCGCATGAGTATTTTAATTGGTTTATGGTGTTTCACACAGATACGATGTCTGCAATATATTTACGCCACAAAACACATTAGTTGCACACGGGCGATTCCTACGCTTAACGATTCATGTGTATATTTTAAAACGACCATAAATATGTCATTGTCTCTTTCAGATGAATAGAGCAAAATCTGAGATAGAATATACGTCGATAAGATAACACTGATTAAATTTTATTTTTGTTGGTTGCGTTAGTCACTTATCGGTGTTGACATGCAGAGTTTTGGAGCTCGATAAGATAAAAAGAGTTGAACTTTTATACCCGCACACCAAAAATATAGTGCAAAGAAAATTCCAAAACGTGCATAGTGTTCAATATATAAAGAAAAACAAACAACTTATTTTAGGTACCCGAATAAATTAATATTCATTTGTTTGCTTCAAATGTGTAGATAGCATGTGTTGATTGTTATATATTTTCTGAAATGTTACTACGCCGTCGAAACCTTAAATCGTGTTCTTATATGATTGGCCCTGGAATTTGATTGAATGAAAGACCCGGCACTGTAGCTTATCGGAAAGCGGGGCTATACTAGTAGTATAGGGTCTACAAACTGAACAGTAGCAGACGATAAAATACTGTTTACCTTTTACTCTGTGGCATGTATATATATTAGTGTAAGAGAAGGATCATTTCCATTATTTTGTTACATTATTCAAAAAGGATATAAATAATGTATAATGTCCATAAAAAATCGGAATTTAATGGGCTAAATTACAACTAACGACAGCACTTAATTACTATAATATACTGCTCAAATACACAAACACATTGCTTTCTTTTTACGCTCTGCTGTGCGATATTTCTGATACTACAAAGTTTTGCGGTCCAGCAAGAATGCATATTGGTCCTCGTATCGCCTGATAGCCATTAATTTAACATCGTTCCCATGATGACGGGACAGATACAATTTATGGATGACTTTCGAAAATAATTTAAAACAGTACATTGTAGATTGATAAGAACATTAAAAGATAAACTGTCTGACATCGGAAATAGTTTTATCTTAAATTTAAACGATACATTTTCCACAAAATGTTTCATTGGATCGTACCAAAGAATTTGCGGCATTTCCATGAATTGCAAACTGCTTTTATGACACAAAGTATTTATTATCTATTGTAAAAAGAGGATAAAACATTAATATTGAAAACGTTTAAGTCATTTAAATTGCGAGTGTAAAGGAATAAAGCATTGACCTAATGTGTATCTGGATAAACCAAGTAATTTGCAATGAGAGCAAGATTGAAGAAACTAAGTTTATGTCATCGGTGGCCAGAGTTTACATAACCACTCTTTCCTGTAAATCTGAAATGTTGACAGTTCACACTCATCTTTACTGATAAATATCACACTTGAATCAAATGATTCAAAATGAGTCGAAATCATCACAGAGAATGTGGCCGGATGGGGATTCGAACTAACGACTCCTGGATTGATAGTCAGACTCGTTACCGACTTGGCTAATCGGACCGGTTACACAAAATCTTGTTACTCCATATACGGATACATTTTTTGCCTTTTAATCAAGAAGAAACTAAGTTACCAGTGGAACATTAACTTTAAGGTGACGATGTTATAGCGTCGCAACCACCGTCACCACTACAACATCTAAAATCTTAAATAAATTGTTATCCTAACACCTATAGTCCTGTCATTTATTACTACCAATCAATAAGAAATGATAAGAACATGAACATTTATTAAATCTTCTGTTGGATTATATATCAATATATAGCACATGATGTTTGATTATACATCACTATATATCACATGATGTTGGATTATACATCTATATATAGCACATGATGTTGGATTATACATCAATATATAGCACATGATGTTGGATTATACATCTATATATATAGCACATGATGTTGGATTATACATCACTATATAGCACATGATGTTGGATTATACATCACTATATAGCACATGATGTTGGATTATACATCAATATATAGCACATGATGTTGGATTATACATCTATATATATAGCACATGATGTTGGATTATACATCTATATATATAGCACATGATGTTGGATTATACATCACTATATAGCACATGATGTTGGATTATACATCACTATATAGCACATGATGTTGGATTATACATCAATATATAGCACATGATGTTGGGTTATACATCTATATATATATAGCACATGATGTTGGATTATACATCACTATATAGCACATGATAATAAAAACATTCCCTTAAACAAAAATAAGTTGCTAAATTTGTAAATTTGTTCACCTTTACCTGTATACACTATTTTATACATGCAAACATGCTTAACATGCGCTTTCCAATTTAGCCTGTTTTCCAACATTACTGGCTATGTGAGCTCATGAATATTTAACCCCTCCATATTTTTCTTATATTTTGACAGTTACAGGAGAATGTAATTTGCATGGTGGTATTTTTTTCTAAATCAAAATCTAAATTGTTTTCCAGCTATATTATAATAAACGCTGTTCCTTACTTGAAAGCTAATTCAATATTCCGAAGAAGAACCATTCGAACATTACCTCCCTTTATTGCCGATGTAAAGAAACCAGTATTATAACTATGTATACGTTATTGAAACACAATGTGTGTATTATATATGAAAATAATTTATACAGTATCAGTCTATGTGCACATATATTCTACAACACAAACTACTTTAATTGTATCCTTCACTAATTCGATATTCGAAGTAATTGTCAGTATAATGTGACTGGGTGGTATATCATACCAAGTGTTTGTGGCATGGTACTTCAGTGTGACAGCGTTCAGAAAACTGTTTCAAGTAGACATCATGGTGATATAACTAAAAATATGTTGAAAGCGACGACGTTTTACACCATACAACAACAACAACAACACATAGCGTCTTATAGTAATCCCATCTTCAGTACTTACAATACTTTGATTTATTGGACATTTTTTAGACAGGCGAGTGTCACAGGAAATAAAGAGTCCTATGGAAACTAAAGGTTACAAAAATCAAATAGTGTTTTAGATTTCTTATTAAATACTCTTTAAAACACCTTAATTAATAAGTTTGTATGCTGCAATGTATATGCATTAGATAATGCCTTAGTTAAGTAACCAAAATCTCTTAGACAATCGCACATTTATAAGAGAAACCCTAAAATAAGAGAATGAATGAATAGTTCAATGGTAATGGTTGCATTTAATTGAGTCTACAATATATTTATATTGTTTTTGCTTTTTTTTTGTGTGTGATATAACATGTTATACGATGTTTCAAACATCGTATAACGATGTTATATCACACACCAAAAAAAAAATGTTTGAATATTCTAGTGTGCTTTCTTTCGTGTGCGATTGAATGTTGGTATACGTGCATATTTGCGTTTGTGTGTATTGTATGCGAATGGACAATTATTTGGTACACAATGTTTTGTATATAAATGGGAAATACATTCTTTAATTATTAACTATCTAGAACATATAAAAAATGAAGTAGTCAGACAAACGGTAATGAACTTTAAAAGATGGTAAAATTCCAGTTTGAGCTCGGTATTAATGATCTCCTAACACAGTGTTATCGTTGAGAAATGCATTTGATGTGACAGGCTAGCTCGATTAATTTGTATTGAGACTTTCTAAAAGGTTTAAAACCGAATTATGGGAGTACTTTATTTTCTAACATTGTTGTTGTATCGTGAATTATATTCTTCCATGTCAACTATTTATTTAACAAAATCGGTTGTGGACTTGTTTGTTAGTTTGTAATGTTTTATTTTATAAATAGAAAACAAACATTGCTTTCTAATTATAACCAAACATATAATCTCAACAGGGGATCCGTCACACAGCGGACACCCACCATACTAGTATAACCACAAATGACCTAGCGCGGGCTGTCAATCAAACAAGCCGATATAGCGCGGGCTGTCAATCAAACAAGCCGACATAGCACGGGCTGTCAATCAAACAAGTTGACACAGCGCGGGCTGTCAATCAAACAAGCCGACATAGCGCGGGCTGTCAATCAAAATAGCCGATAATCCAAAAGGTGTCCAAAAGCTTTTATATTAGACGTGTCCAAATGCGTCTATATGAAGTAAAGGGTTAAACTGGGTAAAATGAATATCACAAATTAAATGATATATCTATATTTGATGAAACACACATCTTATATAAAAAAATTGATATATATATTTATATATGTATCTTCAAAACCACTTTAACATGTTCATATAATATATGCAATGTTTGCAACATAAACTTCCATGACATTATATAATAACATAAACGCGTTATTTTCACTTTTGACAGATCTCTTTTACCAAAGAACTTTCTCGCCATTTCCATATTTGTTGTTAGCATACGTAATACAAGTACAGTTTATTGTTCTGGTTCTTAAATCTGATTTAGCGTTTGTTCAATCAAACCATATACGCATACTCTGTTGCCACAAAATCTGTTTCACGTTTCTAAATCGGACAATTTTGAAACATTCGGAACACTTCTGGTTATTCTAAATCACAGTACTATTGGCAGTTACTGTGGATAAGCACGCAATGTTGAATTGTATTATTACATATAACTAGATATTAGGCGAAATGTTTGATGATTTCATATTACATGCCTGAAAGTGGAAGCAAGTGGGTTATCTTGGTGCTGATAGATGTAAATAATGTTCGAAGTACGATAGAAGAGCGCCAATATTACTGGACTGTTGTTATGTATTGACACAATTCTAGTTTCCGACTGTTTATTGAATATTATTCAATCTTGATCCATCTGTCATTGGAGAAATGTTTCACCCTGTTAAATTTTCAACCCGATTATTCAACTGCAATATTTTCTTCATTCGAACTAGATATGATGCGATGGCATGTACATTAAACATCTCCTGTTGGACGCACATTCCTTACTTTACATAAAATTAAAATGTGAAAGCGGGGGCATTACTGCAGTGGATAGAGTGTTGGCCACTCACACCAGAGAATGCGGGTTCGATCTCTAGATCAACCCCATGCTTCTCAAAAATAACACTCATTACTGGTTCTACACAGGAAGTGGAATCGAGAGCGGTTCATATAAGCTCTGAGATAAAATAGTTTAAACTTAAATGATGAAATAAAAACAATGATTGTACACCATTTTCTAGAACTGTTCTCCTGTTAACAATGTGTAGAATACGCGGTTATCTATAATAGTTGGTACATTTATTTTTAACAATATATATTGATGAAAAAAAACACTAAAAGTCAAAATATTTTACTAATATTATCCAAGTATACAAGGCGTTGAATAAATTGAGGTTTACTACTGAATGATTTGGAGAATTGCCTCTTTTATTCCTTTATATATATATCTTTCTTATGGAAATTTTATGCAAACGCCGTGCAAGGCAATTTCCCTCTCCAAATTAAGTCACAAGTGCTTACTAAGCGTTAAGTCTTTTAAAGCAAACTTTTCAAAACCAACTGCAAGTATCAAGTAAAATGTCAATATCACGTAGTCAATGGCAACGTGTCAGTTTTAACTCACGGTATACATATAGATTGTCTGCATATAAAAAAGTATAGACAAATAACTAGACAATATACAATTTATGTATAAACAGATATAATGTAATAATAGTTAAAAAGGTATATTTACTTATCAAATCGTCCTTTAAATATGATATGATGTGATGTGATGTGATATGCTTTGATATTAAAATGTATATATATATATATCAAATCGTCTTTGTGATGGGATGTGGTGTGATGTAATATGATGTGATATGATATGATATGATATGATATGATATGATATGATATATTATTATATTAAAAGGTATATATAGATATCAAATCGACCTTTAAACATAATATAATATGATGTGATGTGATGTGATGTGATGTGATTTGATATGATATGATATAATATGATTTAACACGACACAACACGACATGACATAATATAATACAATCTGGTTAAATTTTAGTATTATTTGTCTTCCGCTGACGAACCTTACACTGTATTTTCAGATGCTATTGCCAAATGTTGTTTTGAGGAATTAAGTTTAGTACGCTAGGGCAAAGAGGAACCAAAGTAAATGCATTTGCAATCAAGTTGAAGCTTTATAATAGTATATGGATATGATTACCTATAGGAAGAAGCCACTCTGATGACACTATTGCAGAATGGAAACCAATGTATCGAATGGCAGTGTCAATGATAACGGCTACTGGTGATCAATCAGAAAATTGTAATACTACAGTTTCACTTCCACGCCGTAATACCTGTCATAAGGATTAGGATTCATCCGCTAACAAAAGGGTCCTTACCAATTTTTTTATGCAAACTAAAAGAAATATTTTTCTATGTACCTCGGACACTTGTTATGCTGCAGAAAATGTAGTCAAAACACCAGGACACATTTTATCCGTTTTGTTTCATCGATAAATGATAATATGCATACACATAATGACGTACGTTTTAAATAGTAAAATAGAATTCACAAATTCTTCATATACTTTTGATACGGGTTTTAGTAATCAATACAATAAATAAAAGAATAGGCCTACTTTAAACAACAAAACATGCTCGGATGTACAAGACCAACAAGAATTTAATGATTTTTCCTGTGTGTATTCATGTTAAGTCTTTTGATTGTGCATACAGCTCTTTAAATACCATTTGCAATGACATTGTGTTCTTAACACCTCGCTCAACAGTCAATTTTGCGCGACATATAGAGAAATGCACTTCTGTAACACTTTACACCTTACCAATGGTTCTAAAAATGCCTTGTTTCTATATATAGTCCTCTGTTGGTCCAATTATGTAAAAAAAATTAAGGGATTGGTGAGGTTGCTTTTTGACAATTTCGATGGTTTTATGACGCTCCTTCGTTTTTGAAAATTCTGACCATTTGTTGAACATGTTTAAACTGTTATAGTTTCAAACAGCATCCAATATCATACGCGCTTTGCAGAAATCATGCAAATGTTCCAATGTTTTAATATGTACAAGATATATTAAAAGTTTATGTATCTTCAACAAAACTAAAGCCCATCCAATTTACACAGCTCATATTTCTTGGGTGTAAGGAGTTTGCTGCCGTCTTGTAAGGAGGTAATTCTTAAGTGAGACCTAGAAACACACACACACACACACACACACACACACACACACACACACACAATCTAATGTATTTCGGATGTGTTGCACTGTAAAAGTTTTGATAATTTCAATCGGGCGGGTAGTACAGTGGATAGCTTGTTGACTGTTCATAACAGAGAGTCCGTGTTCGAGACCAGTAAACCGATGAACCTTTAATAAACTCATAAAATACCGGTTCAACAGATGAAATCAAATAGATAGCGACGCATATAAAATCTGAGCCGAACAGTAAACTAAATCAGAATTAATTAGCATACACTCAACTTATAACCTAAAATCATTAACAAAAACCGTTGGATCGTTCGTGGTCTAATAATCTAAGATGATGTTTCAAAATAACCTCGCATCGTCGCCATTTACTTGCAGAAGAACAATGGTATTGATATTTTCAATATCAAATTCGCCCCATTGGTGCAAAAAAGTATCAAGTGCCGTCTTATTTTATATACACTTGGTACCCTATTGCACTAATAGGACAATTTGTTCTTTAAGTAATCCATAAAATATAACTTGATGTCTTTTAATCTGTAATGTATTGAAAAAAGCGTTAACCCCCATTAATTATTTTCGCAAGATTCTTGTATTTAAAAAGAAATAAAAATAACCAATCGCTGGATATTAACTAAACAAAAAGATAATGTTCTTTAACATGAAAATGATATTAACCCATCTGAAATACATTTGGAATTCGATAGCAATAACTGACTGATGTTGACAAGATTCTTGCTCAATTATAGCTCAAATTATCATTTGTAAAACGTAATGTGGTAGCCCATCCTGATGTTTTGTTACGAACATGAAATAAACATAATTCATAATTTTCGTCTCCATACACGTCGTACAGATATTTCATTTGAAGATTAATTCGCCAGACATTCCATTAATTATATTTAGTTTATATTTAGCATCTTCCCATTCATGTAAAACAGACTTAATCAAATGTGTATTGAGCTCATTTTTAAGAATGAGAATATTCTTTGACTTGACAAATGCAATATGCTCACAATGTCACGATTTTGCGAGATGATTATGTTAAATCTTCGAATCTAAATCTATAAAAGGTAGCGTTTAGGCGACGACGAATTTGCGTTCTACAATTAGATTCGTAAATACAGCGAAAATTAATGTCATGCGTACATCCGAACTCGTTATCGGAACAAGCTACAAAAGTACTGAAGATAATCCAACGAAACTTGGAATATGGATTGAAAATTTGTGTGGAAGTGCAGATTGGAAGAACCATAACTCCGTCTTGAAAAATGAAAAAAATAATTCCCACATTTGTAATTAATTTTGTTTGTTCTTGCTTACCCGGAGCAAATATTTTTGAAAGAAATATAGAAGTGAATCTTATGTATATGGAACATGGATAGAGGGCAAAGTGTGGACGTGAGGAGCTAAATAACCATAAATCTATTTTGTATAATGACAGAATAATCTCCCCGTATGTACATTATTTTAGATTATTTTTGCTTGTCATGAGCATATCTTCAACAGTATATAAGAGAATCGAACACGATTTCGAATAAGGATAGAAGGTAATATGTGGAAGTTTAGAATCAAAGAACCTTAACTTTATCGTGAATAATGCCAGAATTGTTCCCCCTTGGTATTTTTTCTGCTATATTTGCTTGTCCTGTATATCTTTAAAATTATGGAAGGAATTCTACCGAGATAGACAGGGCAATGTGTCATAACTCTTAGTTGGCAGTAATATCTCTACTTTCTGTATGTTTTGTTAGTTTTGTCTCTTTGGGTATAACTCAACAGTATGAACATAGGGCTAAGTATAATATCTAACACTTGTTCTGGAGCGTCCGTCTGTTCTACCGATACCATTGTTTAAAATGTTTTGATTTCATGAAGCAACAGGTGGTGCATTTCTGTTTCTTTTATTATCCATAACTTAACGATTTAACGCACTATTAAGGCACGCCAGTGCAAGATAGATGAAAGACGAGGTAGTGTTAATCTAGTGTATGAATAATATTAATATAAATATTCCGAGGCAAACGTGCATTTTATTTGTTGAACACTCATAAGCTATGAACTTACAGGTATTGAACAAAGTTTACTTGGACACTTTCTGAAATACTTACTTCAGCAAATCGAGGGTTCAGTGCAACATTGTTCTATCTACATATAAACAAACGCAGAAATAGAGCAGTATTGCATTAAACAATCGAAATGGTTGATATACAGAAATCATTGCAAGAATAAAAAGGTGAAAAGAGAACTGTATTTCTACTTCTACCTCCAGCATCTGAAGAATAATTATAGTAGCGCAATGAGTCCTTAAGAAAAGTCTTGTCCTTTGAGCTTATCTGCTAAAGTATTCCCGGAGTGATGATTAAACTAAAACAAAACTTATCTTATAATTATAATATCATCATAACCAAACATTTTATTCTTATATATTTGTTAGTATGCCGTGAAGCTATGACTTCAGCGTATGTGTATATATGACAAAGCTTTCGAAAAGCATTCGAATAGCAATCTAACAGTCATTAGAACACCGATTTGTTTAATTTATTATACTGCGTCACTAAGTGACAGCAATGGTCATTGTATATTTATATAAAGCTAAACATAAGAATAATGTTTCACATAACAGGTTATAAGAATTAGATTCCCATAACTACAGTACTATTTGCTGTTAAGCATAAAACAAATGCTATGACCAATTTTGAACAATAACTGCAAAAAAGCTAAACAGGTTATTGCGATATAAAACATGGTCCGTACTTCGGACCGACACTTGTACCACAATCATATAATTACAAAACGATACATCAGCCTATAAGCATTTATAATGTATATGTAAAGACTATTAATGTCTCGTAGGTCTCGTAACAAGACCACATTAACGCAATCACGAATCCCTGGCGACTAATTGTAGAGTTTCCTATGTCATCGGAAATGAAAAAGTAGTTAAGTTATGTCTGGGTTCAGAAATAGCTGCTCTGGATTCATATACATCAAAGTTAGCATTAAAGAAAGGAGTTGACAATAGTCTAGAATGTTCACATGCACAGAAGCTGTGGACAACGTATATACCATAGAGTCAATTATCGTTCACATGCTATACTTCGCCATTATTCGGCCAATAAAGTGGATTTAATTATGTACATTGCGTAGATGTCATTATACTAAGAAAAAGATAATAAACGTACGAAACGAAAAGAGATATAATATTTGAAACTATTATACTTGGGTTATACATGTTGGCTCGTAAACAGAAAGTAATCAAACAATCTATTAAGAAAACATTATTTTTATCTGATAAGAATTAATCACGAAAAGTTCTGTGCGTATGGTGTTGGTGCTTTAATCTTTGAATGCAGACATTTCTAAAAAAAAACAATGTGCGAAGTCAAATGTGTTTTAAACAATCCAAAAGACATCAGTTTTCCGCATCATGTCATTGGTTCTGCGCACAACATTTAGATTTCTCCTTATGTTGACAAACGTTTAGGGTGTTTCGATTGACAGTAATGCGATGGTAAAAAGTATTTTTAAAACATGAATACAATATTGATTGATTGATTGAATATTTAGCGTCATTTTTATGCCATCGAGGGCTAACAGACGATCAGTTTACCTAACCACTGTTTCTTGGGATTAACCAGTACTCGAGCACACCCCATCTCCGCAAGTAACTGATAACTTTCCCACTTGAATCAGTGGTGAGAGACGAATGATAATGAGACACAATGTCGTATATCAAATGTCCGCTAATCGGGCCCGGCCCATATACAATATTGAAATCTGAAATATGTTCTCAATGCTTCATATCGAATACTTAGCGCAAAACTTGATATAGGTTTTACAAACCTTTTTTATGGGTTTATGAGTTGAATAATATAAAACAATCCAGAGACAATATAAGATCTTAGCTTTTAATCTTTATACACCGAGTGTTGAACTCGAGAAGATATTACATACAGGCTCTGGTATTTATACCAACTCCGGATATGCTTCGGGGGTAATCTAATCAACCATATGTAATAAACGCATCTAGATTACGTGAGGAACGAATTTCGCTTCCCCGTTACTTACGTAACGTTGATGTTATCGGACTGTTTGCCGTCTGTATCTATAGCTTTCAAACACAGTATTTACACAGTTGCATTAACAATCTTTTGCGTTACATAGATACTTGTTATGTGCACGTTAATCTGTTCAAGTTGCAGTTTCAACGTCCAAGGCGGTCGTTAAAATGTTTTTGTTAAGACGTAAACGTTACATTTTTTTGTTAAACGAATAAATATTTCGTAAAAATCCCAACATATTTTGTTTTCAACCCTTACTAATTGATCTTAGTAAGAAAATACTTGGTAATTGGGTAAGTCATCAGATTTATCCGCTTTACATTGGTACCAATAATAATAAATTCAATGGTTTCATCCAAATTACAGACGTGTGTGTTGTGTCACATCAACACTAAGTAAAAAGTAATTTTATTATAAAAAGTTGCATGTCTCTTAATTTATTTGATAAAAATATTTGGTCAGTGCGAATATCAGTTTTGATTATCCAAATAAAGATCACTGTAATCTTTGCAAGGCATGACAACACCCATGATTTTATATGAAACACTTGATATATCGCGCTTTCCAAAAGACGGCATGAACATCATAAAAGCGTTTCACTATATATTTCTCAGGGCCTCACAAAGCGAATAGAATGTAGAGACAAAAAACCAAGGAAGCAGGTGGGTTGCTTCACAGTAACCGCATCGAAATTTTAATTAAGAACTTTAACAATTAATAAGAAGAACATCATACTTGAGGGTGCCATTCATGGAGATGCCAACGTGATGCAAAACTTTATTGTAACATTAGTGGAGATGCCGGAGATATTAGCCTGCCATTTTCTGTAATTAAGTCACTGCCAACACTTGCTGATTCACTGATCATAATTAAAACATTTCATTTCCCGAAATACTTGACAAAATTGACATTCCGTTTTCGGATATATCAAATTAATAATTTTGTGCTATAGTTGCAATTTTCTTAGTTGGAAGTGTCGAGTTTTAAATGTTAAGTCATTGAAATATTTTACATTTCTTGATTGTTTGTTCATTTGTGTCCCAAGAGAAACTATCTAATACAAAGAGATAAATGAGGAAAGTTTAATGAGAAATTGTTTTGCTAATTTGAATGTTGCAACGTTGAAATATTTGCTATTGGCCTATATATTAAACGCTTATGGTACACATGCATATTGATGTACTGTTTTAACGGATTTTATTACTTTAATACTAGTAAACAACTGAAGTTCTGCTTCCAAACCAAAGCTCTCTTATTAATACATATAATGGTGGCTCCCCTACAATCATGTTTATGGATCTGGTAATAAACCTGACGCGAGAGCGACTATCGTTCCGCCCACTGGCCAAATGTTTTTGTTTGTCCAAGTAAATACAATGTAATACAGTGTAGTCTTTACTTAGAGACTATTAGCTCGTGTATGGAAAATAGTGGCTTTGGAAACAAAACGATCGCTAAATGAATTATTGAATTGTTTTTTTTTTTTTAAAATTCAATCACTGAAAAGTGATCAATTTAATCACACCGTAATAGGTCTGTGAGGGTCGGGGTGGGCCATCCCTCAACAAACCGTACAAATATATATATCAGTCAAGTTGTAATATACATTCATATATATACACTGAAAGGAAAAAGAAAGCATACAGTTTGGTTTTTAAAATTATTTTATTATTGACTAAGTTTATTCATGTGATGGAAAAATGAACTTATTTTTTCTTATTGTTTTGCTTTGAAATGAATTAAATGTTTGTTTTTTGATTCAACAGTATGATGAAATATAAATATACACAATTTATATGCAATAGATTTATTGTTCCTTGACCTGTCGACGTTTATAGGTATGTATACTTTCTTTTTCCTTTCACCGAATACACATATATACATTAATCTTAAAGGGACACACCAGTCGAAACAAATTATAGACTGTAGCTCGAGCTAAAACAAAAATCAAACAGAAATTATTGAATTGTTTGGTTGACAGTCTGAGTCATGCCAATTGCTTAGTTTCCCTCCTCCAATAAAAGTGAATGCCATGATAATATATACGTTTAACCCGAAATATATTGAAAATGGTGTAGCACCTCAATTAAAATATTTTTGAACATTTCTCTGGAGTTTTCGTTGTCAACCATTGTACTGCGACGTTTCACTTCTTTTGTGTACTTGCATTGAACTTTGATGGCGGTTCCATATATCGATTGTGTTTGTGCTATTTGTATGGCTGTGTCCTTTGAATGCTACGTCTTCTGTTGGAAATACATTTTCTTTGTAACCTTGAAAAACAATTACATAACTATTAAGTGATGACACGTTCAATCATTTAGGTATGTCGAAAAGAAAAATCATTTTACAGTTGTATTTACATCTCATAATGAAAAGCTTGTAGACCGAATTTTACATAGTTCGTTGGAAAAGGACATTTCTGGAAAAAAATCTAATGAAATCAAAATTTCATAACTGAAACACGACGTGAAGATCAAACAGGGTTATAAATTGTATTACATTGTGGCTGCTCGAAGCGAGACATCTAGTACCATTATGTAATTTTATATATTTTCGCCGAGACTTGTAAGTATTTTAGTATTGATTTGGTTACAAATTAACTAACCAACCTTCAGATGTTCATTTTCATGCGGCAGTTTCTGATGTTTTCGTGTCACTTAATAACATTCATATGCATTTTCTGTTTCTTTGTAAAGCTCGTAAATGGTAATGTCGTTTTTTATTTAATGTTTGCATATCTAAGTTGATTCATATTTACTTTTAAGTTTTCTAATTTATCATTTTTCTTGAAGTTGTAGCAATATAAAACAATTACTAAATTTGTAATTATAATATTGAGTAATCATATATAAAAACAATTTAAATTATCAATTAAAGTTTATACGGCTAATATGTATATTAAACGCTTTGGAAAAGGATGCATTAACAAAAGTGTTTTCTTGTCACTTCCATTGTCGAATGTCTTAACATATTCACACAAAAAAGGCTGTCCTGTTGTCCTTTGTCATGCTAATTTCTAGAGAGACAAGTATTTTTTTTTTAAATAAGTTTAAAAGTAAATTTTAAAACTTGAAACTCAAATTTCCATTTATTGGTGGGAAATAAATGTCATTAAAAGTTTTCTTTAAATAACATTATAATGAATTGATGCAACACAACCCATTCTTTAAAATATGTTATTAGTTAGGTAGTAAAATAAATGGACTGCATTTATTTCAGATACTTCTGCCATATATTTAATTTATTGTGGAAAAACAACAAAATGGAGACAAGTAATGTTTTCCTGGAGACAAGTGAATTTACAGAGACAATGGTCTCCTTACAAAAAATTAATGTCTAACCACGACATTATTATGGTTATGATTATTTTATGCGTTAATTGTGCGCGTACAGTTAAAGTGGCTGTTCACTATGAGTTTTACGTCATTTGACTGACATACATTATAATAATAATTTTCAGCCAAGTCTTTTTCCAAAAGCATAGCCCTGCGTTTGTTGTCGTGATCAGATGCTGCAGTCTTCTTGATAACCGCCAAAATAATCATACGCGACAGGAAATAATTTCCCCCGTCTATTTTCATATTTGTTTCAAGATTAAACAATAAACATATTTGTTGGTTATTGTTTTACTTTTTTTTAAACTTGTTTATAAAACCACTCGATTGTGATTTCTTACTGTTTAATCTATAGAATATCGTATTGCCAATGC